>CAJNYU010001556.1:0-17847 GCA_905331475.1 Rotaria socialis | reverse complement strand
CATCCTTTATTGTTCACATATTTGCGTTTCCATTTCTTTGGAATATCCTCTGATCAGGTATTAGGAAGGAGGAGTATATTATGATGAGCGTTATGCAATATGCCATAGGTTTTGCATAACTCGTTACTGTCATCAATCCATCTGGTTTCTTTCTTAATGTTATTCATCTACTTTTATGTAACGTGATTGCGTCTCTAGACATAACCTACGTAATGCACATATGCCTATTATATCTTTTTCTATTTCTCTCGCTCTCTCGTGTGCATGTATATAAAGCGAGTACATCGTATTATACATCAAAACTGGAACAGAACTGGAAAATTAGAGAATGGAGTAGTGTAACTAACATCATGTATACACCGAGGATGGCGGTAACGCTACTCTTCCAGTTTCTCTTTGTGATCACAAATAAAAATAAAAGCTGCAGCAGTAACGAATATAAACTATCCACTTATCATTAAACAAAATTCGTTAAAGGCTGTTTTTGCACTAGCCACTGGCTGCAATATAAATCTTATGTCGACAAACACAAGTGTCACCATCAGTTACCATTTACCGTTATTGTTCTTCGTACTGTACGAAGAAAGAGGGGAAAAAATGAAAACATCGGTATTTCGAGACAATCTCATTGGATAATTTCGTTCGTCAGGGACAAAATATTGGAGAAAAACAAAGTAAGAGATACAGACAATGCGAAAATTTAACATACTCCATGTATATGCATATATATATAAGAGGAATATTTGGTGTTTAGAGTCATAGTTCTCGTTTGAAGTTTTACTACTTCACTCGTTGTTTTGACCACGACTCATGTTTATACAATGACTTTGGAAGACAAATCTGTTCGACTGTTTTCTAAATCATACTGGTTGTCACAAGCTAATTGCTGATATTGTTAGTGAACAACGTCATATTCTCAGTTTCAAGTTATCAACAATATTCGACTGGATCCGATCGGTTGAATTTTACCCTGAAAGCCCGCCCGAAACCCGTAATTCTATTTCGCATCGCATTGCGCACATTGAAAACCGAAATTTTGTTCAAGTAGATTCAATTCATCAATTTAGCATTGCCTATTCATAACACAAGTCGAATTTTTGTTATTACTCCATTTTACTGAACCAAATTTTATAGAAAAAGACCAATCTGAGACTCAAAAAGTTTGAATCCTTATGTTAGCAAAACAACGTTCTTGACTATTCAGTATAAATGTAGTTTTCTAGATAGCTTTGTCATATGAAATCGGTTTATTTCGAAGCGATTGGCAAATAATTTGACGTGATCAAGATCTGTCGAGCTCTACTTCAAAACCAATCACTCGATCCGATGGCAACAATGAATTTATTATCGAATTCATCTATCCACAGATGATGCCAATAATTTGCTAGATAGTAGTCCAGATGCTTATTCTTCCCCTTCTATTGTCTGTACATGGGACCATGCATGCATAGTTTTTCTCTCTCACTTCTCTCTTCTACTCTCACCCTCTTGTTGTTGTTAGTCAGTGTGTGAGGCTTCGAGGCAGTAATAAACAAGTTACATAGGCCGCATCCCGCTACCTAACCCATTGATGTATATTGACTCCCAGTGAAACAATAGCAATTTATCCAAATTCACATGAATATTGATAGTAAATAATTTTCCGATAATGAAATCAATGAAACACATGCGCTTCGTGAAGCTTATATGCCATTAGGGGTGGACCATTTTTTTTAACGGAACTTAATTAATGGCATTAATTAATGACTTCCATTAGCCATTAATATTAATGGTTAATGTTTTCTAAGAAAAATTTAATTCATTAATATTAATGATTAATGAAAAACATTAACATTAATTTTAAAATTAATGTTTTCATTAATCATTAATATTAACGTCAATGTTCTTGAATGATATTAACGGTTAAAGGAAACATTCACCATTAGTATGAATAGTAATGTTTTCGTTAATATTAGGGATTATATTTTCATTAATCATTAATATTAATGTTAATGTTTTNCATTGATTTTAATGAAAACATTAACATTAATATTAATGATTAATGAAAACATTAATTTTAAAATTAATGTTAATGTTTTTCATTAATCATTAATATAAAATTAATGTTAATGGCCCACCCCTATATGCCATTGTTAAATTCTTCTCCGTTACTACACACATATGATCTCGTCTTCTGTGCAATGCAAAATTCAGTGTCTCTTCCATTCTTTTCAGGCATTATTTTCTCTAGATATGACTACCCAGGTCGAAAAATCTGACACAAGATCTTATGAGATCTTACAATATGATTGCTCAACCTGGGTAGCACCAAAACGAAGACGACGCGTATAGTGTGTATTAGTGATACACATTCACGATATGGTTATGCACTTCCGGCTGGTTATATTCTTGTTTATGCAGGCGATTTTTCGATGACAGGCGAGCAAAATTAAATTGAAACATTTCTAACTTCTCTCAAATCTCTTAGGCAATACCGATTGAAAGTATTCATTGCTGGTAATTATGATTTGACCTTGAAAGCAGACTTTCCCGAGAAACATTGGTAACGATGGCATTATGGTCGAAAACAAAATGCTGAACTTATCCGACAGTTTATATGCGATCCATCTGCAGCAACCAATTATGGAACTATCTATTTGGAAAAACAAGCTTTTATTGACAATGTCACTGGTCTGAAATTTTACGGCAGGTATAGTTGTATTTCTCGTCGTACGTTTGAAATTTGTTTCCTTCGTTAGTCCGTATCAACTAGAATTTAATAATTGGGCCTTTAATTTACCGAGTAACAGTATCGAAATCAAACAAGCTTGGTCTCAGATTTCGAACGATGTCGATGTTCTTCTCACACACGGCCCACCTGAGAACATTTTTGATAAAAATAGTTTAGGCTTACGTACAGGATGTGCTCAGTTGCTTGCACGTGTTAATATTGTGAAACCTCGTTTACACGTCTTCGGTCATATTCACGAAGGATACGGAAGAATCGATTCCGATTCGACTATATTTGTAAATGCATCGACTTGTGATGTGAACTATCAACCGACTCAAGGACCGATAGTGATCGATTTGGAATTGAAGGATAAAAATTGATACGATTCTATTCTTGAACATGTTAATATGCTTGATATGGATTGAAAATGTAAAATTTTTTCATTAATGAAATATTTCTGCTTCTCATGATTTGAGTTTTCAATCGAGATCATGAATCAAACAATTTCACAGAGTTCAAGGTCCTAGTCACCTAACGAAACTGGAAAGGTTTCAAAAGCTGAAAACGAAATGTATATCGATCGTCGACAATCAACTCTTCATCTATGATAGGAATTTTCATCCCCTTACTCTCAAATGTAGAAGATCATTTTACGACTTGAATTGATTAATTTAGTTGTGAGTCGAGTAAGAAATCACCTGATTTCAAGTTATTTTTTGTGATTATCTGTGCTTGCTGATAGTTCGCAGTCATTTCTGGTAGCTTTTTACTAGGTGAAAATCACGGATTAGTTGTTGTCTCCTTGAGTGGATTCCTGTCGTTTATTTCCATGAAAAGAAGATTTAAATAGTGTACCGGGAAAAGCTAACATGACGTATAAAAATGCGTGCACCAGACATAAAACCTTTTGTGGGGTACAAACAAAGGCGTAGAAAGGAGAAGGGTTAATGGGGCTTTAGTACCTGGTTTAAGAAACAAAATCCACGTAAGGGGTAAAGGGATGTCGCTCGTGCCCAGCGAAAAAATGTTTTTTTTACCGCGGACAGCCCCTCTGTCTGAAGATTCCTAGCTACGGGCCTGGGTGCAGTTGGCAACCCTGGGCAATATGAACACCGGAATGTGAATCGTCGCTACATTCTTGATTATTTTGCTCTGAACAGTTTCCTACGATTCTAGCAGAATGATGGTGTGAGAATGGGTCAATTAATCTGCTTTTGAATACAACTCTCTTATTCATCATCGAGATGATTCTTTTCTTTGAAATTTTCATATTTTGTACAAAGGCGCCAAACTGGTCAGACTTTTGCTGACCTGGCCCGGCCCGTCAGAAGCTTTGGTTCAAAAATATCAGCTCGTCTGGCTCGAATGTTTTCAGCTACTCTTCTAAATGAGTATAGATGGGTATCAATATACATAGTAAACCATGAGGACCTGTCCTTGTTCTCTAGACTGTGTTTGACAGCAATCCTTTAGGTGCTTAAATATACTACCGATTTTCGTATGCAACATGACTCTTTTTTAACAAAGTACCGAATGTTGCATAATTTGATGTCATTACTGTTTGGCAACAAATACATAGGCTGCATCGTTTGCCACTTGCACATCCTATGGGATGCGATGTGACGCTCCTACTGAAAGAATTTTCCTCGTTCTCGTCAATTTTAAAGACCATAACTTTGATCTAAACACGAAATGTTTCCTAACGCTTTAGATGAAACTGAGCAAGAAATTTGAACTGGAGTTAGGCAACAATAGATGTTGTTTTCTAGAACCTCAAGGGTTTATCTGACCTCGAAACAAAGGGAATGGATGTGAGTGCGTGCTTCTGTTTAGTCAAATACCTACAACCCTACCCACACCCTTCATGCATAAAGTCAAACTTTTAGTTCTATTTGACATCCCTGTCAAGAGTTACGAACCCATCTTTGGACATACCCTCGGATACGATTTGATAAATTTAGATAAAATACAGAACATACTTTTCCACACTTTCTGACAACATATTTTGAGGGCACCGGTGTGGTTGTACGTGTATTTGTACGTCAAAGGATAATCCAGACCCACACGCACACCCGCACCCGCACCCGCACCCTCGGTTCGACTCAAGTTGGTTTTCGAAAAGCCGGCTAGGGATAGGATGCGTTTAGCGAAGAAAAAATAAGTGGAAGTTGTATTTTTGCAGTTCACCCTTTAACAGACACTTATTTTGACTACTCTTGAATGAGTGACTCATTTGGAATAGACTAGAGCAGTTGTTCGAGTATATCAGAAGATTTTCAAACTATTGGGTAGTAAAGATCCGAAGGGAAACGAACTTATGTGATTCTGATTCAGTTCAATTACGAGCTCTGATACTAGTGCTAAACTCTGTCATATGTCTGTGTATATTGATACGGATACAATGTTATGCAAACATTAGCAAGAAATTCACGAAGGTTTTTTCGTTGATAAAAATAAGGCGAAAAGTTAATGATCACGCATTATTTTCTTCTGTACTTTTTGCGCATGTATTCGTCTACTATTGGATATATGTTCGCTTTGATATTTGCTTTACTGGCGGATGGATTTTGAAAATGTTGACGAATTTGTGTTGAGCTTACATCCGTTAGTTTACCACGTTCTTTCGATAATGGAATGTAGATGACATCCGATGATTGAATTGAACGGGTAATTCGCTGTTCTTCGTATCCCGTACGGTAAACAACAGCACAAGACATGTTAGGTTGTTTTGTCATGTTTTCAACATAAGAACATTTATTGAAATGGTCTAATCCACAGACATATACTACACACAGTGGATAGCGGAGAACATGTTCTTCATCAACGAGTGTGTTATTCAGGAAATCTCGCAGATTTTCAGTGACAGGGCCAAAATCTACAAATCCATCGGCCCATTCACTTTCACCTCGAGAAACTCGAAGCCAAGATGAAAGTTCTGGGCCTTCGTGCTCGATAGCTCCTTCACAAAGTCGACAACGGTCTTTAGCAGGAATCCAATCAAGTTCGCCCAATTTCCCATGCACATACGAATCACTCAAACAAACGGTTTTAATACATATATTAGATATTAAAGAAATTGATAGCAACTTACTGTGTTGGTGACAGATATCCAGCGAGGACGTTCCATCGAGGTTGATGCTCGCTTTCAAAGTACTTTTTGACACGTACAAGGTTTTGAAAATGTAATGGATGAATAGGATTGAAGGAGCCAGTCGTTAGTAAGACACAGCTGTACTCAAACAAAAAACAGTAACGATGAAATTGACCAACACAGGTACGAGGGTTTGTGGCATCTTCGAATCGGAATGGGAAAAATGAAACTGCAATTGGGTCTTGGGTCTCATCTTTCGATTTATTCTTCTTTCTCTCTCTTTCCGTATGTCTTACGTTCACAGATTTCGAAATTCTATATCCACAATTCTCCAAATAGACAATGAACAGATACGAACATAAGACACACTGAACAAGCAAGATAGAAGAATAAATAAAAAGACGATACACAACACTCAATTTGAATTCAAATATTTTCCAATTCCGATTCCGGCAATTCCAAGTCTATTATAGTCTAATTCACGTCCCTTCCAATTCCTTTAAATTCTGGCTATCAATTCCTCCCAACTCTGAATCAATTCCAGTTTCTAATTTTTCAATTCAAGGTAATTCCAAACCAAGAGTTGGAACTGGAATTATTTGGAATTGGTGATTGGTGGGTACCTACACACCCGCGAACGCACTCATAACTTCAATACTTGAATACGTTTCTTTCCAAACCTTTTCCTGTTCGAGATCATAATGGTTCGAAATTTTATATTTCCAGATTGTTTTCTATTGAAAATTTTTCTTGTGATATCAGACATCAATTGAGTTGAGCCTCCCTGATGCTAGAAATTCCCATGAGCGAAGACTCATTGAATAAATAAATAGGCGGCCTTGAAGAATATTTCGCGGAAAAAACATCGAGAAAAGGATATTGCTTCAATAGCAGTGGCGTCTCCAAGCAGATGCGGCGCGGGCGGTTGAATCTATCTTGGGTGTGGATGTGTGTGGGTGCGGATGCGGATGCGGATGTGGGTGTGGATGTAGGTGGGAGTGGGGGTGTGGGTGTGAGGTGTGGGCATAAGTAAGACTCAAAATTGAGTGGATGTAGAAAACAAAAAAGGAGTAGTTTTTAAGATGCATAAGCAATTTTTCTGATATGCTTTCTCAAGATGGCAAAAACAAAAATAATACTTTCTTAGACTGTAAAGCAAGTTTCATCATAATCACAGTCACCTGCAGCCACATCGACCCTTTTTAGAATGGATGTAAATATTAAGGTGATTCGAATTCTATTCTGAGCATCACATGATTTTAGAAGAATCCTTTGTTTTGGATTATAATTGATTTCAGAAAATAATCTATTTGTGTGGACTACAATTAATATGACTCGGTTTTAAAGAAATCTCATGTTAGTGATTATAATCGATTACAGAATTTAATTCCTTTTCATGGATTATAATCGATGTGACTTGATTTCAATCGAGAAAATATTAATCAAGTCATGATTAAAATTGATTATAACTGGAAATCGATTCTACTTGATTAATAAAAAATCGAAGACGATTGGTTGAATTCACTTTAATCGATTTTAATCGGTTGGAGCGAATAAAATCGATTATAATGGGCGACAAAACTTTGACTCCTGATCAATTGAGAATAAAATTCGATTAAAATTCTGAATTTAATCGAAAGTAATCATAATTGTTCGATTTTCATCGATTATTTATATGTGAAATCGATTAAAATCATGAATATACTGATTTTTCGCTTAAATTATTTTACATGGGTACAAAAAGGTAATGTATTTTAAATTAGAAAGTTACAAATATTCTTTCAACTAGCGAATAGTAACTTCTCAGATGCTGTTAACCCCAAAATAATGTAAACCAGTACAGTTTGACCAGCATATATAATGGACCAGAACATCCTTTGAAAACATGTTGAGAAACGGCTCATTCAATCAATCATGCACAAGTACTGACCAAAAGAAAGTTGCTTATTTAGAGAACAGAAATTTTAGAGGACTATGTAACGATTTCTGATAGAAGAGATACCTGTGCTGATGGTATTACACTTTATTTCACTCTTCAAATCATAAAATCGCCTCGATTACATATAAAACACACGCTTAAATACTCAACCATTTGAGAGAACGAAGGAGAATGAGAGATAAAGACAAATATCAAGAACAGAAAGATAAAGGCAATATATGTGATGAGAAGAAATGGCACCATAAGGCCAAATACCATGCACAGACCACACTCGAACGGGAGCGTTACACTCCCACGTGGAGTTTAGACGCTCTCCGCATTTATCGTTACAGACTAAATAGGGGGTCAGTCAAAAATTCGAGAAGACTACACATATTGAAGGAAAAATACAGTTAGATCGATTTCAATAGAAGAATATCGCTTAAAATCTCGAAGTTGTGGACTCCAACATAATTAGTAGTACATATTAATCTGCCCAATGAACGATGACGAGCAGAGCACAAATACATCCACGCTTGCTTAGCGGTATCGACTACTTGAAATCAGAAGAGAAGATACGATTAAATAAAACTAGCGATCGCAGAAGATGGACGATAGACAACGCTATAAACGAACATCTTCTATGCAAGACAATCCAGCGGATTAGAGAGAAGAGTAGATCAGAGACACAAAGCCGCCATTAGCAACAAATGATACACGTTGATTTTTATTTCTGATGCCTGATTCCTTATAAACTAATTGAGAATGTGGATCATTATTAATATTTTATTGTGAAAATGAAGATGAGACGCTATTAGAACACATAATGAGAACTTCCAACATGATCGGGTTAGCTCTCGTACTGATTGAAAAGTGGATAATGGTTTGAAAGGCTTTGAAATTCTCGATTCGGAAAAGAAAGTGGCCTTCTATTTCTCTAAAACACTTACTCCATCGGTTTATTCAATCCGAGACAACAACGCAGATCACGTCGAATATCACAAAGTCTAAATGTTCAATAATTTTATCGAGAAGTAGAAATCGGGATGAACGAAGTTCATACGAATTCTGTATGGAACATAATGAGTGCTTCGCTTTACGTAATACTTCAAGATACAAAGCGACGATGAAGTTATTGTAGACGTACATAGTTGATTCTAGTGGTACTCCCTTTTGACTTTCAAACATAATATAATTACATTAACAATTTTCTCTCTCTTGTGATAAGTTGCTTTTTTTGAAACATCGAAAAACTTTGGCCCACCCGAAATAGAGTTCAAAATGATTCAGAAAATGGTATCTCTCAATGTTGATGTGAGCCAAAGAACTTCCATCAATCGATTTTGTAGAATGAGTTGTAGCGAAATTTCCGACAGATTCATTATATTGTAACGGTTTTTTAGTTGACATCTATGGAACCGAACTGAGAAGTAAGGCTTCGAATAGTAAAATAATGTCTACTTCTTCAACTTTTGAGTGTTTCAAATTGAACAGAAGAGCAAGGTAGGAAGGCTGGCAAAGATCCAGAAAATGTCCACTTTACGTAAAGTCCTTTGAAGTTATAAAGGATCTTACTAAGAGAGCAAAAGGACATTCCATTTATAGAATGTCAGTTATAAGATATTCTTCTTAATGCTACCGGACCTTTCATGGGACCTTTCTTTTCTTACGCGGGCCTTTCTATATCCAGATGGACCTTTCTCTATTCGATTCGATATATTCCTAGAATTTGTAACGGACCTTTGTATTTTTAGGCGGATCTTTCTTTTTCTTCAGTGTACCTTTCATGTTACTTTTCATATTCTTCAAGAGACTTTGATAAATCATAAGGACCTTTCTATTGGTGTTGCGTTAACGAATGAGTATTGTGAGATTTCGTGCGCAGGGAACGTGTTTTAAAACATTTTTTTGATCATGAAGTGCTTCATTAGATAGAAAATTGAGATCATTAGTTTATGTTTTTGGTAATAGATGCAAGGTGTGGTGGTCATTCATGATTTTTTATGGAAAAGAATACGAACACAGTTGATAGTGATATGAAATTTCTATATTTGTAAAAGAGAGTCTCGTTTGAATTTTTATGTAATGTTCTGTTACATAACTACTGGATTTCATCGAGAAAGGAATACATCTCGAAGCACAGGAGAAAAGATAACAGAAAGCGCGTGGCGCAGAAATAAAAGAATACGAAAATCATTTGTTGAAGAAGGAAAAGAAAACTGTTTTACGCATTGAATGAAAATATTGATTAAAATAAAATTTAAATGTCGTTCGCACAGAAGACACTCTGGAATTTCGCTGTTATTTTATCTTTAAATATTCCTACAATAACGAATAAAGAGAAAATAAAATATCTAGAGTTCGGAATATGAAGATAAATGAATCGAGTATAAATGCAGGCGTTGTTCTTATGATATAAGGATTAATTACATGTTTGTACTAAAAAAATGTGGAGAATGATTTTCTCTAATTTATCTGTGCATCATAACGATAGTTAAATTTTATATATTCAAATAGGAATAAATTAAAAAAAATGAATACTTTTCATTTAAAAAATGCAGACAAATATTTTCTCTAGTTTATTCTCAGGAAGTTTGGAGAATCACTTTCTTTAATCTATCTAATTACATATGATAACGATTGTTAATTTTTAATCAGTTGAAGTGAAAGGAAAAGTCCTTTAGAAAAGAGAAAAGTCCGCTGGAGAAAGGAAAGATCCGCTTGTAGCTTATTGATGTTTTGCCTTTCCTTCAGGTACTTATATATATATAAGTATGTGATATTTCATAGGGTACGTAAGGTCCCACATTTAGTTATGGGACTTTTCGTAAAGTGGACATTTTTTCGATCTTTGACAATGCTGCAAGGTAGATACTAAATGTCAATGAGTATTGTGCAAAGTAAATGAAGCTACTTGTAGGCATGGATTTGAAGCGCTCGAAAGAGTGGAGTGGTCAATGACTGAAACCATGCCGGAAAGTTGAGGTTAGAACTAAAATAGTTCCAGATGAGTTCTTTTTTCTACAACTGGCTGAATTGATGGATCAATCAATGGATCAATGACTCATAAGTACTCAATGATCATCAATGAGTACTTCACTCTTAAATATAATGTCTCGGATGAGCCGTGATTTACGACGTATTGTACGACGCGTCCGATCGGGACACTCTAAGACACATTCTGTTCGTTGACCGTGCGACACCTTTCCTCGCAGCACATGTGACAAATTCATTTAACGTTGGTCAAGCAAGGGCTCCTTCTTTAATAGTCATTTTTGCTTTGAATATTGATGTTACTGTCTTCAAAATCATTTGGGAACTACACTACTGCTATCTTCTATCTCCCTGAGGAGCATGAGATGACAAGGTTTTCAGACCCGGTTAGCTGAGGTTGAGCTGATTTCGAGCAAACCGCTTCGAGCCGGTTGAATCTTGATCATTCATTGCTCGATGAACTCGTAAACAACGGTTGATCGAGATGTAATTTAATTAGGTTAAGTAGATATCTTAGAATATCTGAACACAGTATCCACTGTGCTCCTTATATTAATATGTGGCCTCATGTGCTGAACAATATGGAAAATGGCTTGTAAATGAGTAGAGCACACAGCAACTCAATATGCAACACTTAGCATTCCTACATATTTTGTCAAAAGGACTTGCGTTGCGACACCATTCTTAGTGTCACATGCATACGACACAGTTGAGTTTAGCACGCTACGAACAGGTGCGTATCAGTTCAGGTCAGCTCGAAGTGAACCAAACTATCACATACACCTATTCATAATTACTCATTGATGACCAATGAGTAATTAATTATGAGTGATTATGAGTAGTTATGAGTAGCTAACTATGAGTACTTAAAACTAGTTTTGAGTCATTGATCAATTTAATTAGTTCCAGAAAAAGAACCGAAATGAATTTGTCGTAGTTATCGCCCCCAGTGAAAAAAAGTTAGATTATATCTCATTATGCCAGATTTGAACCGAATTTTGTTGCAAAAAAATTCGGTTCAAATCTGGCATAATGAGATATAATCTGACTTTTTTTCACTGGCCTCGAGCTCTTCGATCGGATTTGCGGTAATATTCTCTCATAGACGGCTGACCTCGACCTTTTCCTGTGATTTCCTTCGAAAATGTTCATTGTAAAGATGGAAAGATTCTGATATAATGATCATCCACTTTTCTGTGTGAATACTTACTTGTAACGATCATTGGTCATATTTTTTTTCTTACAGTTTTGGACAAGGATGTCAACATCTGTATTCAAGTGATTGTGCATTATCCCAGTGTTCTTATTGATGTAAGATTGATGATATTTTCCACCACTTGCACCGTGATATACTTCTGCAGTAGTATTGGTTGATTTATAGGAATTGTCACTAGGTTCTAGAATCATTGGAAAATATAGAGAAATAAGACTTGATTAAATCGCAAGAGAACGCTCATCATTTTAAATTGTGATTTGATACAGAATGAAATATTCCCCTGCAAGACTCAAATCATCACGAATCAGCTTGGAGTCAATTACAACGATTGCATACTTCAACCACTTACAGAAGATCGAAGAGATATTCAAGAAATCTGACAATTTTACTGACAAAATTGAAGAGGATTTAGTCGACGAAGAAGACGATTAAGAAATAGATTCAAAGGCGGAAGAGACGATCCACTGATTATCAATACGTCTTCATACTGTTTCTCGCTCGCTTCATATTGGTCATGTATTGTGATAAGCCATCGTTTGCTCTCATGAACATTCTCACCAAATTCTAAAACCTTTAAAGTAGTTGTCAAACTGCTATTAGTTTTGACTCGACTATGTTTCAGTCACGGTCTAGGGTGCTTAGAAGTAGATTTCATTGACAATGACGTCTTTTATTCTTAAACGGGCAGTTCCGTTCGATTGAGAATGATGGAAACTACGTTTAGAAATCGAAAGAATGCTGAAAACAGGTGTTTCCTAGGTGTCAACACGTTTAGTGTAATGCATATAACTTTTGAACGAGACAACATAGACAAGTCAGGTTTGAGTAGTTTTGTAGATCTTGAGGTGGGTTATCTATTGCACTTCTCATAATCGAAAATTCACGTAATCTTCAAAGGCCACTTTTGCTTTTTCGAGTATCATCGATGGACAATTTTGTGGAGCATCAATGTTCAACGTTATTATAGTAAACCATGCAGTAACATCGCCTTTTTCCAATGGTGAAAACCGCATCTCGCTATCTTGCTCCTATCGAAAGTTATTCGAAAAATACCAACCCTTTTCTATTTCGAAACGGGTAATAGCTCTGAACAGATGATTTGGAAAGGATCGGTATCGTTTATCAAGCGACATCATCCATTAACTTTGCTAAATCTTTTTACTGGATTTCAGCTTTTGATTTAAAAATGAACTTACTCGAACTAGCTTCAGAAAAGCTGTACGGTTCCATATTTTGCACAATATTTAAAAAGTTTGTGGATGTTTTACACTTACTTGGATAAGTTGACGTTTGAAATGCCTTAGATTTACTTGAATTTTCAGCGTCTGTTCGTTGTGCATGCGTCGGTTTCTGATCAAAATTGACAAAAGACCGCAAGTCACTGGTTTCTTCAGATACTAAAACGTATTCTTGTTCCTTTGACCGCAATTCCGATTGGAGAATTTGTTTTGCTCTTATTTCGTCACCGGTAAAAACCAGACATTTATTTCTGAATCCCATCTGTCGTACTGCTTTGATAAATCGTGCCCCTGCATTATGAGAGGGCGTTTCATTTTTACGATTCATATCGGTAACAATACGGAAGGTTTCTTGATTCATTAAACGCTTTCCGAACGTGGATCGTAGAAAGGACAGAGCGCTTTCAGTGGACGATTTCGGAATAAAGTGCACATTTACATCAAGTGCTTTGACTGCTGCATATTCCATGTGTTTTTTGTTTTCCCAATTTTCGTCGAAAATTTGGTCATCAACCCATAACACCGACCATTGACATAAACCCAGTTCGATTTGCCGCATGTAAAAGACGTGTCTTCCCTGTCCTTCATTTCCTTGTCCATAAAATACTTTGTGATTGAAAACAAGAAACGTAGAGTGTGGTAGAAACAAAACTTCGTCTTCTTTCGGATAATTTGAAAAATCTTTGATAGGTCGACCAGTTAACGAGTAAATTTTAAAAAGTACATTTCGTCCTTTAAAAGCGTCTGAGTCCACTATTCGTTTACCTTTTGTCGAGCTACTGAACTGGATCCAAGTAATCAAACTACCAGGTTTGTAAATCTGTAGTTCGTCAAATGTAAGTTGACAAGCTCGTGTAACCCATCCCCAGTAGAAAGGAATATATGAAAGTGCTTTTACTAAATAATAAAGAATAATCGCTGCTTCATTAATTTCATTGTCTACATCTGCGCCAAGCACTTGTCCATTAGCTTTACGAGCGATAAGACTCGCACCGCGATTTAATGATTCACTCCTGGTACCCGTATAAAAGGAAAGGGCAAATGCCAAAGCTTTGGCTTCATCGAGTGGCAGTTTCTTGCCGGAGAAATACGGTTGCGACTTTCTCACGCGATCTTCATGTTCAGCCATCACTTTATCAATATTAATTTCTTCGCGGTATTCGTATTTACGACAAACTTCTTTGAGTTTCTCGAATGAGGAGCCCGTAATGACCATGTCAATCAGAGAAGAGTTGAAACTGTCTTCATAGACGAGATGACTTTTGCGCTCATCTTCAACTTGTTCGGTATCTCCTAATAATGCCATGTGCTCCAGAAACGACTCTACTTGTTCGGTCGCCAATGTTGAATATTCAATCTGATTTTCGTCATTTTCAGTCAGTACTTCGTCTTCATCTGACGACGATGCGTTTTCTTGTGATGGATCCATACCTTTCAACATCTTCAAGTATTTTTTGGACTTCAATCGACCAACCAAGATCATATAGCAGTCGTGTGGCAAACGATCCATATCTTTAGCCAAGGACGTATCATAACCGCAGAGATCATTAAGAATGTTCTTAGTTTTTCTCGGCATTTGTCCACGTTTGCACTAAAACAGCAGAATTTACGGATCAATCATTCTTGATTCCACTCTTGGTTTCTGAAAGCTCTATTTTCCGACGGCAACATAACATCTACCCGCGGACTGTGCTTTTTCTCAATTTTTCATGTGCAACGTGTTCAACTCTCGAAACAACGACGTTCGTTTTCTCACTTCAATCTTTGCCAAAAAGGACGCATAAGATCTGAATTGAGGATGATGGACGTAGAGAAGGGAAGGGACTTAGAGATATTTCAAAGCCTTCGCCTAGAGATGTTTTGTTTCTGTTTCATTAAAGTTGTGTTTGCAGGAAACAGACATCCAAGATAAACCCGGTTTCGATCAGGTCTGCGTAAATGCATGCGAATAATCTTTATGAGGAACTTTCGGAGACCAAGTGATCCCTGATTCTCGGATTTAGGAAAACTCGGAAGCTCACCGGGTTTCCGTATATTTGGAGACCCGGAACGCGAAATTTTCCGAAATTCTGGAAACCCGTGTACTCGTGAAATTTCCAAGTCTCTTGAAATCCGTCAATCCGGAGTGACTTTACCTCTGAACCTCCATCATGGATATTATGTGTAGGGATACTCACAGAGCTGCTCCAAGCTGATGTTACCTTGGGCTTTTATCGATTGGAAACAGAAACCTTAGAAAATGAAAATACATAATTGCGAGATGCTGCATTTAATAACTGAAACTTTATACAAATTGGTTTATTCTTAAGATACAAGCGTTCCAAGAGTGAATATGTTACTTGACAAAATATACCATAGAGCAACTTTTCTCATTTTCGAGTTAAAATTTCTTTAGCAGTGTATGGTTTATTGACGTATGTTTTATCGAATGTCGCGTAATCCATATGGAATTAATATATGAAACATGATGCACCGTTCGCTGCAAACCCAGAGGTTCTATAACTTCGACAACAGCATCCTTTCCAACCCATATGTCATCACACTTTCATTTCCATCCACGGTCTATACCGTTAAACACATCTGCATTCGGCGTTTCTCGCAAACTACCAGGAAAGATATTATATTTCTCCATGACTCTAAAAGTCTTCACCGATAACATATTCCAATAGCACTAATCCCAAGGGTCCCACCAAAACTACACGTCCCAGAAACGAAAATATCAATCATTCCATTTCTATAAATGGGAAGGGGGCGAGTACGGTGGCAGCACGCTCCTGTTTCCCATTATATGACTTAAACATTCACCCCCTATCGTGTTTCATAATACCGACCACATCACAGACGTTTGCGTTCATCATGCCTGTGGAGGGGAAGGGTGAGATATGAATCCGAAATTCTCACTATAAAATTTCAACAGTCAGTTTCAATCGGATTTCCCAAAAAGTATAATAATGTGTACTTTCTCAAAAACTTCATGTTTTCACCATTTTGACCTGATCTTCCCAACAATAACGTTTTTTTTGGAAAATTTGACCAAACTAGTTAGAACCAAAAGCTCTCCAAACAGTGAGAGTTTCATCAAAATCGGCGACCTTTCCCCATGCATGGCGGTAAAGTTTAAGAGAAACAGTGCTACTCAAAAAACCAGCAGGTAACCCAAGCATACCTCTTCCATAGCTAGGTGCGGGTGCGGGTGGGGGTGTGCACCTTCCGTTTACTAATAAACCCACACCCATATCCATACCCCACACCCACACCCACACCCCACACCTACATCCACACCCCACACCCACATCCACACCCCACACCCACATCCACACCCCACACCCACATCCACACCCTACACTCACGCACACACCCCTTCTTAAGATTTTAAGCTGGAAATATGAAGAGAATGTGTTTACCATTATAATGACACCTTGAAAATCCTGAAAATCGCCTTATTTTTCTGAAAAATCTTTTAAATTAAATATTAGGATAAAACACGGCTCTTAGTAAAAAAAACTCACTGGGAAATTTTTACGTTGAAACATAATAGAAGACCCGGGGTCTTTTATTTAAAGGAGGGGGGGCTATTTTCTGTATTTTGAATTTATCAGAAAAAAATGAATAAAGCACTTCTACGTGACACTTATTCTCACTTTAAAGTCACTCTCGTCCTCGCCCACACACCCGTTCAAAAGTAAAACAAACCACATGTTTCTATTCTATCATTGTAATGATCAGCATGTGCGCTTGTGCTCCCACTCCCGACTATTCGAAAAATTGCCCCGCACTGTATTGCACAAAATTAAACATATACTATGTTAAGGACGATTTTATAAGTTACTCTAAGTGTAGTCAGATGTCAAACTCGAAAATCCAGAATTAAATTTCAGAATCCTGTAACACTCCGAAAAACTCTGAAAAATCTAAAGGCGAAAACCGTCCGTAAAAACTCGAAATAATCCTGAAGAAATCTAAGAAAAATTCAGAAAAACCTAGAAGAAAATCTTGAAAAACTTTCAAATCAGGAAGATCTGGCAACACTAGCTAGTCCCCCAAAAGTTTTTGGCAAATAGAATTTTATAAGTTACCCCCTCCCCTAATTTTTGTTTGCTTCCCACACTCCTGGTAAGGATACTCGCATAAAAGAAAGTTAGACGGGCCTTTCCAAGCAGGCCAGGCCAAACAAATAAGTTGGCCGGTACAGGCAGGCTTGGAGTTCAGAAGTCTGTCATAGGCCGACTACGCCTGAAAAAAACGCTGCCTGGTTGAACCTCTGGTAGAGAATGAGCGTGGTCAAGTCTACATCGACACCCACACCCTCAAGATGAGAAGAGAAGATAAAATAGTAATAGAAGTTCTAATTCCTAGGAATTTCGTGTGATTCCAGAATCGAGGGAATTGATTTCGCGGCGGAACTGGCTCCTGAATGTTCAACATTGCGGAATACCCACGGAAAAATTTTTCAACCAAAACAGCGGTTATTGGCGGTTTACCAGTTGCGACTCTCAGCGGTTATAAAGAACCGCGAAAGTCAGACCGTTTATTAGGTTTTTCCACACCGTCCGAAACCACGGTATCCTCAAACTGCAGTTATTAACGATTTTTGAAAAAAAATGAATTCATCATATAATGGTATATTTTACCTGGCATCTATGCGGTAATCCTTGATTTTCCATGTTCGCGACATATCTT
>CAJNYU010001552.1:0-13614 GCA_905331475.1 Rotaria socialis | reverse complement strand
AAAACCGTTATGAAAACTTGACTTCCTATATACCATTTGATGTATCTCAACGAGCTCTACAATACTGTATAAAAATGAAATCGATTCAAGAAAATTTTTTTATCCGGCGGGGTCCTTTTAATGATATATATGTACGATTCATTTACAATATTTCGGTTTTCTATTTGCATTCATTTTCAATTTTGTTTTCCATCAATCGATTAAAAATTTCGATCTAAACATATTGGATTTCATTATATCAATTTTATTATTACCTTGAAAGGAAATAAAGCATGAAGTATTTGCATACGAATCAGAACCGAGCAACGGTGAAATTGACTTAATAATTGAATCGCACTTGATATAACATGATAGTGCAACAGATTTTCTTTGTTTCGTTGTTGATTTTTGATATTGAATAGAGTTGTTCATATATTGTTACTTTGAACAGCGATTTCCCCATGAAATATTAAAGATAATACCTAAGAAAAATATATTAAAATATTTACATTTTTTTGAGCATCAACCATCAATGCTCACAATACAATGAATACATCATCCTAAAAGAAAGAAATTTTATTAAGAAAAATGTTTCATTAATCACATCGAAATTTAGTTGAAAAATAAGTCATAAACGTTGAGCAATTTTTGTATACATGTAAAATATATCATGTAGAAAATAAATCATTATATTTTTTTAATAAGAATAGTTTTAAAATAAATCAAATTTATGTTTTCTCAGTGAAATTATTCAAAAGTCAAACTTGAACATTTAAGATTACAGAATTTATTATTATACTTACGAAAGAAGCAATTGTAATTAATCTCTACTAAAATGGCAAGAAAAATACTATTCTTACTTCACTTGATCATCATCATCAGTAATTGTATTTCTTCAAGTCTATTGTGTGATGAAAATAATATATTACGACCAGAATTATTCGTGACAAAAACTGTTGTTAATGCATATACGATGTAGCACTATTTTGAATAATATATTTATAAAACCATAAATTTCTGAATCGATCAAAAGATGTTATAGTTTCTGGATTCAACATAAATTATATTTCTACTTGTAATTGTGATAAAAGTATTGCAATATTCATTTGATTCTAATAATTTTGATTGACAAAGGTGAAGATTGTTCGACATTTAAATGTATAATCGATTGTTAATTTTTGTTTAATAAATGAATGTAAAACCGTAGAATAATATTCAAACTAAAAATAAAGAAAATCAACTATGAGAAAAACTTTTTTTGTTTTTATGAATTCATTGTTCCATAATATAATGATGTTAGAAGATACTGAAAACGATAAAAAAAATTGCTATTATAATGGATTTCGATAACCATTCGATGTTGTTGAACTGATTGATGAAATAGATCGAGTACTTGTTGATGTATCATTAAAATTATCAAAAATTTGTTCTTTTCGAGCATCTAAATGTGAAAATTTTCAAAATAAAATTATAATTGTTATTTATTTTATCTCATACATGAATTCAAATTGTATTTTGAACAGAAACAATCTGATCACTGATTTGCATTCATGGTTTCTATAAAGAAAAAAAACGTGTTAGTCTATTTCTTCATTTAAATAAAACAAAAGAAATATTTTACCCTGCATAGTGTAAACAAGTTCACGTACTATAATAAATGAATAGACTAATCGTTCTTTCATTCCGCACAGGTGCAGCTGAAACACAAACGATCAATTAGTCGCGAGTGCGTCAATATGTTTCTGTATGACATAATTGATTTATCTCGATGATGACTACTAATTGTAACACAGTCACATCGTTGATCAATCATCCAAAGTACAATTGATATTAGCTATCAATTGTACATCTGAATTCACCAAAAAAACAACTATAAATAGTTACAATTTTCAACGTAAAGTATCATTCCCCCTTTTCTTCTTCTTATATTGTAATATTATGTATATATTTTTTATTTTTTTAACTATTTTAGCTTGTATTCATATTATCAATATCACGGGTAAGTAGTTTTAGTTAAAATTTTTTTCATTGTCTCAGCCTTTTACCCCATTTATTTTAGTTTTATATGATAACAATAGTTTTTTATTATTTTCGTTTTAGCTAATAAATTTTCTATTTTCTATTTTAGTAATATAAACAAGGTAAGTATTCTTTTGTATATATTTCCTATGTCCTACCGGGGAGAAGACCTTCCATATATCCGCGTGAAACTGGCCAAGGCTACTTTGGTACCCAGAGCACGTATAGGGCGCTATATAGTTCTCTCTGATGTATGTTCTATACACGTTAGTTCTATGTCTGTGTGTGAAGAGGCTCGCCACTCTATGGCACCACCAAGGTAGTTCTTGGTCGCGCGAGCAACTATTAACTGGTAAGCAAAAATTTTCATTCCAATCAATTCTTATTTTCTTATTTCGTTTTCGTTCATTTCAATTTCATCATCCATCAAGTATAATATTGCTTTTCGATTCTTTTAGTTCAACTTCAAACGGAACAACACAAAATTGAAGTAATTATCTCATTCCAATAAATAAAATTATTTGCTATTTTCATATTTTAGTTCCGAACAATTCAATAAAAACTAAAATAAATGGAAATACATAGTATTCTCGTGTAGTTTTTTTATTTTATTGTAACTTTTTATTTTCCACTTAAATCTTAAATATTTTATTTAAATAATACGAATTTTTTTTCATTTAAATAATTCAAATTTTCATTTCAGGAATAAAATATTTTCGAAGTAACAAATTAATTTTCAGGTCAAGAATAAATATTTTGTGAAAGAAAACAACTTCTTTTATTTAATTCATTTCTTTGCATTTAACAAATAAATAAAAGATCAAGAAAAGAAACACATGATGTAATCTTATATTTAGCTTTTTTCTTTTCGTTGAAGGAAAGGGTAAAAGGAAAATTGCTTTTTTCTGTTCATCCATTTCAAGGTATGGAAAAAGAAACGAGAAAAGAAAAAACAATTCACAAGTCTTATCCGATAGAAAATCTTTGAACACGACAATTACTTTGATCGGCGACATAGAGATTACCATGCCGATCGAAAGACAAGCCAATGGGGTAGTCGAACTGATTTGCTCCTGCTCCTTGACCATTTCCACCCGCAATTACAGTGCCTTGTGTCGCTCCTTGAGTCCAACGTATTACACGATGATTGTAGCAGTCTGCTACATAGAGTGTACCCAACGTATCAACGAAGAGTCCTTCGGGGCGATAAAATTGTGTCGGAGCATTTCCTTGGCCTTGTCCTCCAGCGACCACAATACCTACCGTTGCACCTTTATTCCACTTCATTACACGATTATTCGAGTAGTCTGATACGTACACTGAATGATCTCGACCGATAAAGAGATATGTCGGCAAGTTGAGCTGATTGAGTCCACCACCTTGTCCATTACCACCAGCTACGAGAGTGCCATTCGTCTTACCCAATTGATATCGTCCTACTTCATGTTTTACGTAGTCAGAGACGTAGAGATATCTCTGTTCATCCATTGCTAATCCATAGCAAGCGATGTTAACGATGAGTATTTCTCTTTGTGTTGTGCCACGACCACGAGACCATCGTACAACTCGTTTATTCCCCCAGTCACAAATAATGGCACTATCCGTCTCATTGTCGATTAATACATCACTTGGCTTATTCAGTTGATTCAATCCATTTCCTTGGCCATTGTCACCAGCAACAACTAGTCCATTCGTTCTATCACCGTTCTTCCATTGGATGATACGATTATTCCAGAAGTCAGCAATAACCACTGTTTGATTATCATCAATGACGAGACCAAAAGGGTAGTAGAGCTGATTAGTGCCACCCCCTAGCCCGTTACCTCCAGCAATAGTCACTCCGTTCCGTGACCATGTAGCATTAGCAGGAATATTAACTAGAAGAGAAAACATAAGAATAAAAGGAGATCTCTCTCTCTATCGCGCTGAAGTGTGGGTGTGATTCTTCTGCTAATCTATACCCACACCCAATCATGGAGATAATTAATCGATCAATCGAAATCGACCCNGTTTTCTCAGTGATGAATTGGATTATGGCTATACAAAAACTATTTAATACCTATCAATTGAAGATTTTTCGTACGATATACGGATTCTTGCTTCGCATCGCATTTCGTGTACGAGGGAAACTCGAATACCATCTAGTTTCAGTTCTTCATTTACGGATCACCAACACTGTTTTTTAGGAGAAAACAACCTGATCGGTAGAAGAACACTTTGACTACTTCTGAAATTCAATCACAGACCATTATAGCTTTCAGAATCATACCCAATTTCATCAAGTAAGTTATGAAATTACTTCAATTGCTTTAAAGAGAAAATAGTAGACCACGTTTTTTTCCAGTTATAACTGATTCTCCTGATTTCATACTAATACACTTTTCTTACAAGCGACGTCCGTCCTTATATGCAAAGGAAAAAGTAGTTAAAGCGCGAAAGACAATCTGATGATTCTTAGGAGAAACTTGCATTATGAGAGTAAAAGTAGAATTAATTTCATAGATGAATTGATGAAGAACCCAATACAACACAACATTTCGCACAAAACAAGCATGCAAAAGCAAAATATTTCTGCTTCTACGAGACCGATACCGTACCTGTGCGTATATCTTCGGGTGCCGATTCCGTGCAGGTATAACCAACTGTACAGCTGCATTTTACTGCATTTGTCGTGGCATTATATGAGCAAGTGGCGTTTGAACTACAATTTCCATTGTTGTCACTGCAGCCGCCTAAAATAGAATAGTTGTTATGATGGTGTTGGCGTGAGTGCCTGTGCGGATTCCAATGTGGACAAGGCTAGTATCGTTCTCTGCTAGTCGACACGCCAACGTACCGAATGACAAACAGGGGATGATAACTCAATTTTGGAGAGAGTCAGAATTGCGTGTAATTTCCTGTAAGTCCTGTTCGTCCGAGTTCCTGAAATGCTAGAAATTTGATAGAATGGGTTCTGTGCGTGTGACTGGTTTCGCAATTTTCAATATCGCGCCAAAGGGCGTATTCTCGCTAGATTGAAAGTGATACTGTTTGCTAGAAAATTCGTTGTCGTATCATTAAAAACAAAGTGTCAAGGAAAACCCATGCTACTGTATGCATCTGTTGCACAAGTGTCATTCGTAAATCTGCAACTTAATGGAATTGATGTGAGTCGTCATGTGGCAATAGGTTGCAATGGCTAAGATTGAAATTATTGTAGAATATTTCACTTGCAAAAGTTGACAACATCATAGATAGAAGCAGCAGTATCAACATACGCTTGGTTCTTTTCTCAAGCATACAGAAATGAATTTCGTTGAAAAATTCATCAGAAAAAGGAAAGTGAAAGTATTTTTGGGATTGCATGAACAAATGTGATTGGTGAACCTTATATTATCAACTCGGGTTTTCTTAGATGACATTAAAGTGTCGCAAAACTATAACGAAAATAAAAGAACTGGGCGATAGTTCTTATTTTGTTTACGAAACAGGTTGAGTCATCTAGATCAACCAATCTGCTAGAAGTGTAGCTGTCACAACATGTCTTCATTATGCAGCAGAATATCAAAGGTCTATAAGATTTAATCTATAAACTTACTGTGTTCAAATCCGGCACTAGTACATATGGTCGCACGACACTTCGACGCGTTCACTTCGTCGCAGAACAATTTTCTTTCATTCTGTTCATCTCTATATACTTGCCAACTCTCTCTCTTAATAATTTTTTTTTTATAACTGATGGAAATAACATAAAGGAAATGAAAAATTACGAAAGATATGTACAGTAGCGATAGATATTTAATTGAAAAAACGGACCAATAAAAAATATTGTTGTAATGTAGTCATAATAGAGCTAAAACGAACCCAAAATAATTTGATTTGTAACTCGGGTAATGAATTTCAACATAATCTCAACTAAAGATAACACTAATCCAATGTCCTTAATTATGTGACCAAGTAAAATAAAAATGAAAAACATTTCACTTTACAATTTCAACGTTTACTACACAATGCTTTTCAAGCAAAATGTCTCAAATCGAGCAACCCTCTTCTGTAAAAGGAAAACCAGTGATTCTTCATGAAGGTTATGTCTATACTGTAGAACGTACAACAAGGACGAAATCAATCTTTCGATGTAAGAATCGAGATTTTAACCCTAACACGACCACCTTAAGAACTACCACTTGTTGACTACCTGGGGTCCGTATGGACCCCATAGGAACAGAATTGACATAATGGAAGGAATCAGTATTATACTTTGTTGGTACTCTTTAGTCTATGATATAGACTCTATTGAATAAATAGCTGTTAGACAAGTAACCCAATTTTATTGTTTTATTCACAAATTTTGTAAAATTTTTCTTTTCCTCAGAGTTTTTAAAAATATTTTACAGTACTCAGAGCGCGTGATCTGATGATCACCTTGAAGTGAGAATGTGACCCTAGTCTCTAGCAGCAGGTGCATCAACAATCATATTCACATTGAAACGCGCTCCACAGATATATTCTCACTAAAACTGACTGCATATAAAAAAAACATTTCTAACTGTACGATAATACGTCATCGTATCCGCCTTTGGTTCGACATCTAAATGTCTATTGACCTCGAATTTTCTCAAATTAGACGTAACTTGTGTCAGATTTATTATCAAAATCGTTGTTAATTTCTATACCAGTCGTTGGGCCTTCAGAACTACCTTGTAAACTCCTTCCGCAATTCGAGCTCGTCTGTAAGATTGTTTCAAGCATGGTATGGGTTTTCATCTTCATTTTAGGATTCTCCACGTGTTTGAGTCTGCGCGTTGACTGATTTCTAATAAAACCGTTTATTATTGTGAAAATATGAATGTTGAAATAAGGTGGCATGTCATATAGTAACGCGTTATTCCCTACGCAAGTTTAGATAGCAGTTAGAGAATGGAATGCAAATTGAGTAACATATAATATATTATCAAAGACGATGCACAAATATTTATTTAATCAACACGATGCTCGAGAAAGAAGAGGAGCGCTTTCGAAAATATGCTAAGATGAAAAATAAAACGTTTTTACTTGGTCTATTCGCTAAACAGCTGATTCGGACGTTTGAAAATAGTTTACAAGAAAAGAAAGTAGAAACATGGAAAGTAAAATCAGAAAAGTTAGAACCAAAAAGTAAGCAAAAATCAGTCTATTGATATGGGGTCCAGGCGGACCCCAGGTAGTTGACAAGCGTTTATGTATACTTCAGGATAGTATATCTCATAAACCACGAACAAAAATGAACTGCTGATGCTATTGACATAGTCTATTACTCTTCAGTAGATCATATCTAGAATCTAGTGATTTGATATTAGATGGTGTGAGTGCAGCATAAACAAGAAGTTCACTGGGGTCCGCGCGGACTCCAGGTGATCGTGTCAGGGTTAAAGGTAAGTACGCTTTGAACATCAATCAATTAATTCAAATGAAAATCATTTATCAATTAAGCTCGATGTCATACCAATTTATCCATAGACACACTTCTCTTACTGCTAACATCACATTGTCATGCTCCACAACCTGATAGTGTTCCAGCTATCCAATTAAAAAACGAAATTAAAGCGCATGCTGCAATAACAGATGAATCAACCAGTACAATTATTCATTCGGCCTTACGTACCTATTCACTCAGTGCTGCTGGTCAACTTCCAAAAATGAATCACTTATGCTAATGATTCAACGACAGCGTACTACTGAAACAGTTGATGCCGATGGTCGTCTACCAGACAAATTCAGAAAAACATATCGTGACGAAGGCTTCATCTTGCACGAAGACAAAAAATTAATTATCTTTACAAAGAAAACAAAGTTATCTATTCTGAAGCAAAACAAACATTGGTTCGCTGATGGAACGTTCAAAGTAAATTATCAATCATATTTATCCTTTTCTTTTCCAATTTTCATTCATATAGGTGTGTCTCGACGATTATTACCAACTCTTCACATTACATGCGATGATGACCAATGGAATTACTCCCGTCTATGGGTTATTAATTGGTAAAAGCGCTGAAGATTATAATTTATTCATCGAAAAAGTGTTAGAACAGGACAACTTTCAACCTGAACCAATCATGACTGATTTCGAAACTGACACAATCAAGTCAGTCAAAGATATGTGGCCAAATATTTTACACAAAGGTACGTTCTAGTTTATGAAAAAAAGTAATTGAAACATTTTTTTTATAGGATGTCTCTTTCATTTTTCACAAGCGGTGTGTCGACAAGTTCAAAGCAAAGGATTAACGACCAAATATAATGAGGATGAGTCTTTTCGTTTAAATGTAAAACAATTATTTTCTCTTGCTTTTGTTCCACTAGATCAAATTATAATCGGCTTCGACTTAATTTGTGATCAATTCGACGATGACGCCGACGATTTACTGGAGGATTTTGAAAAAACATGCATTGGTGAACCGAAAAGAAGAGATAACGTTTTTTTCCCTATTTTTAAGAAATTTCAAATATAATTGTCTTTCTTAGGAACTGGTCGAAAGAAGCCACAATTCGATCATAAATTATGGAAGATTCCTGATCGTGTCGTCGTTACTGTACCCCGACCAAATAATTCGGTTGAAGGCTGGCACAATGCTTTCGCTAATCGAGTCACAATAAGTCATCCGGCTATCGTAAAACTGGGAAAGAAAATTTGTCGTAAACAATCAAAATTTGAAGTGGACATGACGAAGATTCTTCAAGGCCACGATATTAAGACGAAGAAAGCCTGCTATCGAAAGTTGGACGAGCGTATTACTCGACTGGCCAACTCATTCGACCCAACTCCACTGGATCAATTTAAAAAAAATATGGCAGCTAATATTACTCTTTGGGTATTTTGTTTTCTTTAAATTACCTTCTCTCTTTAAATTATTGTTTTTCTTTAGATTATTTTCTTTTCTTCTTTTTTTCTCAATTAGTTCATTATTATGTTATGTATTATTCACAAAATAAACAAATATTAACTCGTCAATTCTTATCTTTTAATAAAAAAAAGAACTAATTAAGAGAGAAGATGCAATGAATGGATAGAGCTGAGCATAGCGAAAGAAATTTATCTGTGACGAAGTGAACGCAACGAAATATCGTGCAACGATGTGTGCGGTCACCGTAACGGTCTGCGATGGGAAAATGAGGGGTGGACAACATCCCGTAAAATTGCGAAATGGTTCAATAACTAGCAGAAATACTTTACCCCTAACAAAGCCAAGGAGAAATCGATCAATTATCTACAGAAAGCATTTATTTTTGTAGAACTCACATATATTTTCGAAGGGAATGGTGAGTGTAAGTTTAAAAGCGAGATTCATGCGGCTCCCCTATCCCCTCCCCATTACAAATATTAATGAGTTTGAAATTGTGCTAATTAGAAGCATCAATAATTAGGCTGCTATTTCTTTCTTTTTTAATTACAGGCCATAGTAACTAGCTTATGGTACCATTACACGCCATAGAAACTAGTCTCTGCCATTGTTAAATATACAAGCTAACAATTAATATTCCATTACACACAAAAGCAAATAGGCAATAACCTAATTATAGGTTTTGGAAATCAAGGTAAATTTTTCAGATGAACTATTTTGAATTATTTCAGTAAGCCTAAAGGATATATGTGAGTTTCACATTTTAGCCCCGAAGGGGCTGCGCTAATAAGCTTTTTTTCACTATAAGGGAATTTCTCAAGGAGAAATGGATATTTTACAGTAGATGTGGTTTATTTACAAGCAGGAATATATGAACTATATCCCTCCATTCCAGCAGAAGTTAATAACAGACGAGGAGAAATCGATAAATTATCTACAGAAAACATTTATTGTTTTTCACTATAAAGGGATTTCTCTCGAAGAAATGAATGTTTTTAATAGAAATGGTTTCTTTTGAACGTGAAATGAATAAGCATATCACCATATATCAGGAACAGTCTATACTGTATATCGTGTTGCATGGTGAAAATTTGTTCTGATAGTCATATGTGGAATCTAACAGTTAATCTTATGTTGAGATTGTATTTTTATAAGTGAAAATGGAGGCGCTCTTGAGAAAAATCATTAGTAAGTGCGGAATAATTGCGGAGGGTAGAGTGTCTTGAAGCGGAAAATATGCAGTTGGTAATTGTCATGATTGTAGTATTAGTTTTCAGTGGAGTAATGCAGTTTCATGGAATAAGAAAATTCCTTCATTTGCAAGCTTTTTCATGCATATATTACGGTTACGAGTGCTATTAAAAAGGCTTTCTTTTGGTTGAAGTTAAGGATGGCGCGAATTTTTTATTTCTTACATGCTGCGCTGTTTTATTCAGGGCTTGTGAAGAAATAGTATTCAGTCTAAATTTTCTTTTCCTCGACTGAATGGAAATAGTGGTATAGGTAGTAGTATGGCAGAGGAAAAACGCGTTAAAACGGAAACAAAGAATTTACATTTATTTATAGAAAGGATAGAAGATAATATTGAAAGGCGTCTTTTCTTTATTTATAGTCATACGTATTGAATATCTCGATATGTGTTTAGAACGAAAACATGTTTATGTACGTGTATATCTTTGATCATCTTACATAAACAGAATGAAAGGAAAAGAAAAAGTTTTTGTCTTGACGACATTTTTCTGCTTGAGATTTCTTAGATTTGCTAAGAGTTCTTGAATTCTAAGCCGTAGTAAAACTATATACTATGATTTATAATTCAGCAGCAAACAAAAACTATCGTTACTACCATAATCATTTCAATCAACTTGAAATTGAAATAGCATTTAATTGTTTCAGAAATATTTAACTAAATTATAATCACATCAGTAAACTGTTAATCATCATTAGAAGAAGAATCTTGAATATATTTTCAAGCTAATTGATAAATTTTAAAAATAATCTTTCAAAACCAAACACAGGTTCAGCGTATTTTTTTTATATCATACAAAATTAAACGTTGTTTTCAAAGAGGATTTTCTGTGTTTCTGTATATAAAATAAAGATATAATTCAATCATTATCAGAGAGGTATTAATTGAAATAAAATATGAACGAGAATAAGAATTCGTTTAGTGAAATTTTTTTAAAATTTTATCATACTAGAAGCGAGGGAACCAAAACAATTTACCGAAGTAATATATTCTATTTACTAATAGAAAAACAATTTTTAAGTGTAAAATTGATTTCATATTTATTTTACTTCAAGATCAAAAAAATAAAATTTTCATGTTTCTTATCAATATTCTTGTATACCAACAGCTTCAAAAAATAAAACTTTATCGAATTGTAACTTATCTGTAGGCGTTCTTGTAGTTGGAAAATTTCAGAAGTATTTAAAAGTTATTTAAATGAAAGAAATTCTGCGTTTTCACTTATTCAAGTATTTTTATTGTTTTCTCCATCGTATTCCTAAAACATCTATGAAGCTCATTCTATTTAAAAATAATAATAAAACGCTCTATGTGGTCAGTTTCTAAGTGATTTTTAATCTGCGAGCTCGACATTTTAGCCCAAGCGGGGCTGTACTGAAAAGCTTTTTCTATGAGGGATCCATAAAAAATTAAAGTTATTCTGATCTAACTTTTCTTTACAAATATAAACCCTCATTATCCTTTAGATTCCTTTAGCCCTATTACTCCCCTTAGTCCTTTTAGTCCCTTTAGTCCTTTTGCTCCCTTTTGTTCCTTTACTCCCTTTAGCCCTTTTCCTCCCTTTAATCCTTCTACTCCTTTTAGTTCTTTTAGTCCCTCTGGCCATTTTAGTCCATTTTCTCCCTTTAGTCCTTATATTCCCTTTAGTTCTTTTAGTCCCTTTTGATCACTGTAGATCTAAAAAGGGATTCAAGAGGCTAAAAGGACTAAAATGATTTAAATGGACTGAAGTGATCTAAAGTGATCTAAAGGGATCAAAGGGATAAATATCGCACATATTTATAAAGGAAAGTTAGACCAGGATAAATTCAATTTCTTGTGGACGTATGACATTTATCAATATATATATGTGGCAGGCGAGTTTGGAATTCAGTTGAGTTTGGAATATTTTTTCTTCTTAATTTTTTTAATAGAATTTTTGTTGACACCTGACTTTAGAAATTTTTATATTGAGAAATATTCCTTGCATCTTTTTACAATGAGCTTTTATATAGTTCAACTCTCTCTGTATTTTTTAAGCTATGGGGACATGGGGACATTGAATTTATCCGAGAAAAATAAATTTTGTATTTATGTCTGATAAATTCACTCTCTCTGCATTTTTTTAAACTATGGGGATATGGGGACATTGAATTTATCTGAGAAATATTTCTTCTCTATTCTTTTTTTCTATAATCTATTATCACGAGCAGAAAAAAAAAGAAAAAAAAATATATTTTTTCGATTAATTATTTTTTTCGCGCATTCCAATCTCAACTGAAATTCTCATGTCAACTGTGACATATATATATTTGGATATAGATTCTTTATTTTCGATTTCTCCTTGTTGAAAGCATTTCCCTATATAAATATTAGACTTCTGCTTGAAACAATTCACTTTGAAAAATAGTGAATCCTAAAGATATATGTATACCGGGTGTTCCAAAAGTTCCTTTAAATAAAAAAATTTAATATCTTCAACGACCTTTCATCAAATGAGCTCATTTTTTTCCTGGTGGTGGAGAATACTTTGAAGTTTTTTTCATTGGAAAACTATGAATAAATACTGCTTTGAACTATCGCTTTTGACTTGAATATCGAAATGTACCGATTTTCGATTTTCCAAAAAGAACATTCAAAGGAAATTTCCCGAGATCATTAATTTCGGTCTGGAACTTTGACCAAACCAAGGTCTCGCTCAGACTAGCTTCTGTACGAAATTTCAGAATTTTCAGATATGGCTTTTCCGAGATATGAATTTTTCAAAATTTAGGCGCTGTTCCGTCGATATTGTGCAAAATTTGAAAAATTCATATCTCGGAACAACTACCCTGTCAAGTAATTAATGAAAAAACTAGGGTGATTCCGCCAGCTTCCTCCAGCGAGTTACGGTGACCATCTCCGAATTCGACGAAACTTGGAGGGCTTGTAGAGAATTTTACGCTGATCATTTCGCTATAAAAAAAAGTTCTGAACTTGACTGAAAAACAACAGAGAAATCGTAAAAGAGCAATGATTATGTTAAAGAAATACGAAACCAATGATACTATTCTTATGAAACGTAAGTGAATAAACTATTTCCAACAAAAATACACTCATCAATCAATTTTTTTTATATTGAAACTGTAGTAAACATTCAACCTGTTTGAAATGATAATTGTTAATGGAAGTGGCTATGTACACTCAGGTGCTCATAGACATGTAGCTATCTGCACTCGAATATACATAGCCAGTTGGCTATATACACTTAGGTGTACATAGTCGCATGGTTATGTGCACTCAAGTAATTACATTTAGCCGACTGACTATGTGCACTCAGAAGATAGAATGAATTTATTAAGAAATTTTAAGTTACTTTTAGCCTTGCATACTCATTATCATTAACAAGTAACGTTCATCGACATCGAAAATCGATTCACTGGGCCCTAGACTGACAGTGCTAAGGAGAAGAAATGCATGGATAGGACAGAAAATCGGTTGTCTGTGGCAGCAGCTGGTGGTCATATTTTTAAACAGATCAGCAAAGGGGGT
>CAJNYU010001549.1:0-57603 GCA_905331475.1 Rotaria socialis | reverse complement strand
CGTAGCTTTCTAACGAAACATTGCCTGAAAAACGTCTCAAAATGCACAAAAACTGCATCCAGAAATCAAATTGCCTAGTTTCTCATGATAATTTTCGTGTTCAGACATTCTAGAATGACTCATATGTCCCATGCACTTTTTGCAGTACACATAACTCTCGGATGAAATCCGAAGTTTCCACATTTTTTAAATGTGAAATAGCAGATTAGGAAGTTTTTACTAATAAAAAGTTGAAAAGTATTATTTTTAAATTGAATACAAAAATTAAAATATTTCACAATGATTGAAAAACAAAAAACATCAGGTAACATTTATTTTGTTACTAAACTGATTTCTTTGGTGATTTCAGGCGTCAGATCATATGAACCAACCAATTTCAGAAAATGTTAAAGTGCTTCCTCGTGTTGTAAAATGACGGACTTCGCTAACTTTTTCCCTTATCGTATCGAAAAAGAAAGTTTAACAAATTGTTGCATCTTCAAAAATACTACAAGCTCCTCCGCCACCAGATATAACATCATTATAGTTCTATCTATGAAATAATCGTTAACGATTGAGATTCCCAAAGAAATCAGTGTAGTGAAAAAAAGTAAACTTTACTTGATGATTTTTTCCAACCATGGTGAAATATCTAAACTTTGAGGTAAGTTAGGCTATTTTTTCTGAAATTTTTTGAATTTCGAAAAACGTTTTAGTCGCTTTAGAGTACCTAATCAATTCTGGTCAAAATTGCGTTTGTTTAACAACGTTGACGAGCGTGACTGTCTCTGGTAGTAAAACTAATGTCCGCATGAGCAGTAAAAAATACAGTTTTAAATGTTTTTCACACAGGTCATGTAATTCAACTTGTCAAAATCTTTCCATTTCATATACACAGAAATCAATCGAAACCGATAAATGTTTTGCGGAAAAAATTTACATTCAGAGATCGTTTCTTATCAAGCAAACAAAAACATGAATATTCTTTGTAATAGTTGCAATTCCAGACAGCTGATATATTCATCTGTCAGAATTTATTTGGATTGTTTTTCATGCTAAACAAAGTATAATTATACAAAATGGCAAAGAAAACAGAATTAGATTTGAATGTTAACAAGAAACAACAGGATCGCGTCGAGTGTATTTCCAATTAAAGATTTTCTTGTGGAAATTGAAGAAAACTTCGGATTATATAAAATGTTATTCGAAGCAATAGAATGAATGCTGCTGAAGTCCTTCAAAATCTACTTCATTCATTTCATACAGTACATTTCCCGGCGATGACTTTAATCCCAAGAAGTGAAATTCTTTATAATATTAAGAAGTAACATTAGGGAGTAGATACAAATTTTTTCTGTCCGCATTAGCTATAAGTAGAATGTAAATTCAATTGACAAGTATATTTACATAGACTAGTACAAACGTTATTATGTAATCTTCAGCATTCTAAAATTCATTCCATTATCTCGACAGAGAAATAGGAAGAACACACCTGAAGGTGTCGACGCACTAATAATAGTAATTGTCGATCATTATGCATTTTATACAAAAAAAAGGTTCATGAGCTATTGAATGTATCGCAGCCATTAGAATCGCTTTCTCTTCTTTTTCCGAAGCAAATCACACCATTAGGAACATGATGCCTCTTGTCTCTTTCTCGTTCTCCTCATCACTTACAGAAAAAGTGCTCGAGTCATTTTCAATTAGCAAAATTCGGTGCATTCTCTAACAGCTTTCTTTCTTCCTTATGGACCTATATTTATATTATCTTTATAATAATGATATTAAATTTGATTCTCGATTCGACTTTAAAGTAAGTCACTGAACCCAGAAATCGTTGTGATCTATCGATCACGCGATGCGTTGAGTTAATTCCTTCAAGGTCTCTCGTAAATAAGACAGAAGATGCTGAGATATATACATGATGAAATTAATCATAGTCCCATGACAAAAGAACTGCTTGTTGTCATCATCATCATCGAACCGAATTTTTGAGCGAACAACAGCAGCAGCAGCAGCAGCGACGATACTAGTAGAATGATAATGAAACAACAACAACAGAAAAAAAGAGCGCTTTCCAATCTCTTCTTCGTCTTGTCCGGAAAAGAATAACGATCGATGCTAAACATACGAAATAAGCTCACTTATCAAAGAGAATATTTTAACTATTGTTCCGATTATGGTTTATAGTAAAGCTCGTTGGAAATGGCATGAATGTTTGCAAGTAATATTTTTAAATCGAGATATTGAATTAGCAGAGAAAAAAAGTCCAGTAATAAATTATTTATTCATTCATTGTTATTTTCTTTTCAAGGCTCGCGACGAAATTACCAGTAATGATTCTGAATGTGACAATGAAGATTTTACCGACAATGACTGCATCTCAACACATCAGCAAGGTAAAACGCTCATCTTATATGAATACCTTTAATGAACATAATGTCATCGATCATTATTTACGATGAGAAGACACACCAAAAATAGAAACATTAGGAAAAACAAAAAAATGTTAAATACATGCCGCTAAAGAACAGAGAAAGAATATTTGTTAGAAAAGAAGCCTCTATTTATCTATATCTCATGGCTAATAATAGGAGTAAGAGAATTTTCTTAACTGTAGGTTTGAATGATGAAACCAACGAAACAAATTCTTCTATTTCAAATGATGATCTTTTTAGCAAACAACAAAAATTAAAAGTAATTATATTATTAATTGAAAAGGCGGAAAAAAAACATTTTTTTCTTCTTCTTTAGGAACAAGCAAAAGTTGCTCTTGTACTCGGCGCTAAAATGGCTCGAATGCAAGTAGAAATTGAACGAGAAGGTTTGGAAAAGAAACGATCATCGTTTTACGATATTGTAAGTATGAATGAAGAAAATTTAAAATATTGATTTTTATATTAAAGATTGGTGTTGATACAAATGGCGATCGACAATTAACAACCGATTTAGTTCGAAAAATGAATATGGACCAATTGCAAATGATGATCAATGATCTCTATAGTCGAATTGAAGGTAACTTTTGTAGGTAACTCTGTTATCAATGATCTTATATCTTGTATTTTGTTTTCAAGAGAACAATAATCAATTAGTAAATCTTTTAATCGAACGAGATTCATTGAGTATGGAACAAGATTCAATACTTGTTGACATTGAAGATCTATCGAAGTAAATGAAATAAATTGAAATTACTTTCAATATCCTGAATTTCTTGATTTCAGACGATTGGACGAACTTGAAATTAATCTACCAAAACAGTCGCCCTCCAATGAACAAACAGAATCTATTTATGCGGCTAAAAGTCTTGCACCAGATGTTCCGAAAAAATCTATTTTTCAATATTTTTTCCGAAAGACAATGTTTACTTAATTTCACAACATATGTTGCTCTCTCTATTTATATTTTTCTTATGTTAATTATTCTGAGTCACACTGGAAAATACTATATTCTGTCTTGAGTGAAAATAAAAAATCTAACGAGTTCGGAAATGAATTTTTATTTTCATCAGGTGCATTGGGTGAAGACTGCACTAGTAGACAAGCGATATGTAAATTCGACAAGGTCTATTGAACCACAATACAGAGAGAAAATAAATTCGGTTGCTTCGCTCGAAGGATAATCTTTAATCGAATTTCCGATGTGGCGTTCCCAGTAACAGCGGTCGCTACATTTGAGTCTAGTTGACATTCTTGTTTGATTAGAGAAAAAAATATGAACGATGTTCTTTTCTTTTTTTATTTTGTTATTCTCATGCTGCTGATGATGAGCATAAAAAATTGAATAGAACGTGAAAAAAAATAGGTTTGTAACACGTCTAAACCATTTTACGTAACAATTGATTTATGTATTGTTCACGATTACCGAAGTCACCACCATCAGCAAAGTGATTGGCTTTCTTACGCCAGCCACCTATTGAACAAAACGAAAAATATCAATAAAACGCTTTTTTCTTGCAATCAATTAAATTCTTACCTTTTGGATTGTTTAATTTAAATGGCCAAAGAAAGTTCGTTGCCTTTTTGAAGTTGTCTCCGACAGTGACTATTTCATGAACAAGATCTTCCATACAAATAATATCGCATTTACCGAGAGTCTTTTCAATGACAGTATTGTCGGATAAGGGTATACGTTGTTTATTGATTTTACCGAAACCACGTTTATAAACAAGTTCGCGAACCGATTTCAAATTTGGATAACCCCAAGCGATATAAGGTTCAGCAATACGTAACATTTGAATAGTAGCTTTGTTGAGTTTAACAAAGATACCATTATTAATTTGACGTAAACGAAACAAACGTAAAACTTGTTTTACACGTGGATGTACACCGCGAATACTAAATAGAAGTTTATTGTTATTATTTTTCGAATTCATGAAACTTAAGTTCAACATACCCACGAATACGAATAACAAAAGCAAGTGCTGGTTCGGCTTCAACATGATAATTTTGACGGACTTTAGCTGATCGTTTAAGACGAATTGAATCGCGTTCTTTCTTACGATATTCACTAACGTATTGTTCGGCTCGTTTGAATATAACTAAACGTTTGAATTTCTTATTCTAGAATGACATGATTTTGTTAAATGAAGATAGAATGAAATGAATATAATTTACTTTTGTAGCTTGTACTTGAGAACGAAGACGTTTTGCTTTAATATCAGCATAAAGTTTGCGTTTCTTTAATAAAACTTCAGGCACTTTTGGAATGGCCGTTTTTGTTGCTGTTGTGTCCATCTTTTTGACGCTAAACAATAGAATTAAATAACGAATTTAGTAAGCTCCATCGAAACTTACGTTTCAGGCATTCTGAAGATTAATTTCGAAAACGATGGATCTAAAACAATCAAATATTCATAAGTTTACTCTCAATTCACTAGCTATCTCATATGGAGGAGTTGTTTTCTTTTCTCTTTTTTTGAGTCCATGTTTTCCAAAGTAATACAATCCACCAATCAAAATCGATCTTCCATGAACAGGGTAAAAGAATTTCCGAGAATATCTAGAAAAATTTTCTTCAATTAGGTTTAAGCTATTCAAGATAATATTTAAGAATTTTTAATGTTTGGATTGCAACCACTTTCTTCTTATTGGCACTAAACCATTGAACAATGAGTCATCGATGGTCAGTGCTGTTGCTGTTGAGTACGACGATCAATTCACTTTTTAAATCTCCTTTCGATCAAATTTCTAGATGGAAGAAGAAATGGAAGCACCCATGACTGTTGAAGCTAACACAGAAGAAATGGAAACACCTATGACTGTTGAACCGTCTGCTGAACCTAAAAAAGAAGAAAAAGGTTATCTAGCACGAGATGAATATACATCCGAGCGGTTTAAACTTGAAATAAATAATCTACCGAAATATTTTGGATTTGGTGTAAGTCGAAGTTTGTTTATCGTCTTGAATAAAATTATTTCTTTGTTTTTTTCTTTTGTTAATAATTAGGATTTAAAGAAAAAATTGAAACAATTGGGTGTTAATTTTGTAAAAATAAAAGTACCAAAAACACCTAACCATGCTTATGTTAATTTTCGGTAAAAATGAAATCCTTTATAACTAGAGATTTTATTTTATTTTCTCTTCTAGAAATGAAGAAGATAAAGAAAAAGGTTTGAAATTACTCACTGGATGGTCCTTTCGAGGAAATCGAATTGAAGTATCGGTAAGTTGAATTTATCTTTTTCTATAAAAATTATCAAGGACGCTTGTCGAACGTTTTAGCACGCTAAACCAGCTAAAGATATACTGTTTCGAAACGGCAAACCAAAAACAAGTAAGTGAATATAATTCTTAAAAATCTTCATCTCGTACATTAGCTAAATAGATGATAATAAACGTGAACATCCTGCAGAGAATCCAGCCGATGCTGATTTATCCGATGAAGTCAAGTATGAATTAAAATAATTTTGACCGCCGACATGTAATTAGATTTTCATAATTTAGAATTCAAAACTCAGCGACACCATTATGGAATCTTTCTTATGAAGAACAATTAACAAAAAAATCAACAATAGTTCAAGAATTCCTTAGAGGACTTGAACAAAAAATTAAAGAAACCAGGTAGAAAAAAATCAACAGTGATTTTAATTGAAATAAATAGCGGCTGCTGATTTATTTCTTCTTAGTTCAAAAACTGTAACCATTCCATTTGAAGGAATAAAACCTTCAGTAAGTATCAATTTAATTTCCTTTGTACAAATTGAAATATGAACATGTTTTAGCCTGTTATTGATGGATATCGAAATAAATGTGAATTTTCATGTGGTAAAGGAAACAATAGCGACGGTAAAATTTGAAGAAAAACAAAATTCTTTGCAATTCTCATGATTTTCTTCTTCTAGATAAAATGGTTGGTTTCCGTTATGGTAAAGAATATACATATATAGATGGTAGAAAAAGACAAATTGTTACTTTTTACAGGAGAATATCGTTTTGGTATTGATCGAGTCGGAAGTCCGAGTGTTTGTAAAAATGTATCTGATGAAATGAAACTTGTTGTACAAGTAAGAAATGACTATTCTTTTTTTAAATTTCGAAACAAGACAATTTTGTTTGTTTCAGCATTTTCAAGATTATATTCGATCTCGTACATCTTCATGGTATTCAGGTGAAACTCATATTGGTTGTTGGCGACAATTAACCGTACGAACAAGTCGATTAAATCATATATTGATTATGATTTCATTTTGCCAAGGCCAACTATCGCCTGTTTGTAGAAAATAAAATCGAAGTGATAATAATGCATAAGTAAAGGTTTTTATTTAGGAAGAAATTGAAGAAGAAAAGAAAACTTTCTTAAATTATTTTACACAAGGTGCTGGAAGTATTTGTAAAGTTACAAGTATTATTTTCAATGTGGAAAAAAATAAGTAAGACAAAAATATCCATGTGAAGTTTTATTCTTCAAATTTTTATAGAGCTGGAAATGAACTTATTCAAAGTGAACTTCTACTCGGTGACTCGGTAAGAATTAGTGACTTGCGATTTTGTGTTTCTATTCATAGGAATCCTGTGTTTTTTTCAGTATATTGTTGAAAAATTATTTGATTTTCAATTTCATGTATCGGCTAAAGCATTTTTTCAAGGTAAATTAATGTTTTAAAATGCAAGTGAATATTTTCAACGGTGACGAGCTTCATTTTAGCTAATACACAAGGTGCTGAAGTTTTATATTCATTGATCAAGGATTCCATGAAATTAGACAATGAAACTGTTCTACTTGATATATGTTGTGGAACAGGAACAATTGGTATTACATTATCAAATGTAATTAGAAAAACGGACTTTCTAAGACGAAATCATAGATTGTGTATTTTAGAGTGTAAAAGAAGTAGTTGGAATTGAAATGATTAAAGATGCTGTTGAAGATGCAAAACGTAATGCGAAATTAAACAGTAAGCGAAGAATATTTTTCTTAATGTCGATACTTAACAAAATATCATTTAGACATTAATAATATTGAATTTATTGCTGAAAAAATCGAAAATGTGATTAATAAATTAGTAAAGAAATACAATCAACATCGACTTGTTGCTATTCTCGATCCACCACGTGCTGGTGTTCGTACGTAAAATTTCTGTTTTTTAACTGAAAAATGCATTTTATTTCTGTTCTTCATAGATCGAAGAGTAATTCAAACATTACGATCTGCTGAAAATATCAAAGCCTTGGGTTATATCGCATGTAATCCGCAATTAGCAACGCATAATCTTGTTGAGTAAGACTTTCTTGTGCTTTGTCAAGACTTTTTCATTAGCTTTATTTTCTAGTCTAACTCGTCCGCGATCACGAAATTATCAAGGTGAACCGTTTGAAGCCGTAACAACAACAGCTGTTGATTTATTTCCGCATACGCCTCATTATGAACTTTTCATCTTATTTCAACGATGATCAGTTTCATTGTTTTTCTGTGTTATAAATAAACTCGATGATCTTGCGTCGAACAAAAATGAAATTCAAATTCAGAAAGAAATCATTTTTTTATTTTATTTGTTAACATGAAGAACCCGTTTCAATCATAGACAATACAATACAAGAGTAGAAGTAGATAAATGAAAAAGAATTTACAAGAGTTAAACTACTCGTACACAACATTAAACAGTCACGAATATTTTTTCGAAAATTTTGGTACATAATAAATCTATACCTATTTCATTCATAATCTTTTCACCAGGGTTTTTATGAACCGAAACCATAGAGTGTACGACCTTGACGTTTAAGAGCATAGACAACATCCATAGCTGTAACTGTTTTGCGTTTAGCATGTTCAGTATATGTTACAGCATCACGAATAACATTTTCCAAGAATATTTTCAATACGCCACGTACTTCTTCATAGATCAAACCACTGATACGTTTGACACCACCACGTCGAGCCAAACGACGAATAGCTGGTTTAGTAATACCTACATAAAAACAAAAGTAAAACATTTTTTATTCCAAAAACCTCTCACTAATGACATCTATAGACGACTGATTACTCAAACCCAAAAACTTACCTTGAATGTTGTCTCGAAGTACTTTACGATGGCGCTTGGCACCACCTTTACCAAGACCTTTTCCACCTGAATGAAACAAAAAGAAATATAAATAATGTTTTTCGTCTTCGCGAAAAGATCATTTACCTTTGCCACGTCCAGACATGATCGAAGTTCAATCGAAAGAAAAAATCTAAAATGACATCGAACAGAGAATTTGCCATCCTATTTATACACAATAATAAATCGAAAGGCAATTCCGATTGGTTGTGTGTCAAAAAAAAATTGTCCTTCATATTGATGCTTGAATCACAAAACACGAAGAAACCAAATCTTTATTCTTACGCCATCTTTTAGGTTGTTTTAATATATATTATATATATATATATACGTATATGGATTCAATTACATATTTTGTTACATAAAAAAACAAAACAAACTCTGCTATATGTCGGAAGAAAGATTTCCATCATTCAGGAAAACAAAACAAAAAAGAAAACTGTACAGTTAGTAAAGAAAAACGAATCTGAACACATTTGTTATATATATATATATATATAAAGTGATAAAATAATGGACTAATCTACATTAGGCAAAAAAACAAAAACACACCACACTACTATACACGCAATATTTCGAGAAAATTGTTAAAACAAATTCCGATCCAATCCGGTTGGGTTGTACTCCATTGTACCTGATTGATCTCGCCTTCGGCTGTATATGCAAGAATAGGATCTTCGATAGCTCGTGGCATTTGTTGAATATCCCAAATTAAAGCTTGACGATCGTCGCCTAGAAAACAAAACAGCTTCTAATGTGTTGCTTTCCAAACGAATTTCTCTACAAACCAGCAGTACAAATATGACATGCAGAATGAGGCGCCCAGGCAATACCATTGACGCCTGATCGATGATTGTTAAGACGTGCAACTGGTGTACATGGTATTCGAACATCAAGAATAATAATTTCCATTGAATCAATAGCAAATGTTGCTAAATAATTTGGATCTTGTTTATTCCATGCAAGGCGTAATAGAGAATGATGTTGTGGATCTTCGTAAATAATCGTCGAATGTTCCAAATGACGTAAATCGAACATTCGAACTGAACCATCAGCACCCACTGATGCAAACATATCACGACCGCCGCCACCACGGCTAAACGCGATATCATAAACTTCTTTATCATGAGCGATTAATTGAGTACGAACATGTCCGCTAACTGGATTTGTTCGTCCAATGGCTTGTCCGGTCTGAAGATATTCAAGAGAATTTTCTTAGGTTGATTTTAAAAAATTGATAGCTTACTTCCAGACCCCATATTGTACATGTTGTATCAATACTTGATGTGCCGATTAGATTCGGATCAACTTCATTCCAATCGAATGAAGTTAATGGAGCACAAAAATCGGAATTTTTATTCTAAATAAAAATCAAAAAATAGACGAACTTTTTCTTTCTCTTTAAATCCTACTTATTTCAAATGGTGCATAAAAGTCTAGTGTCTGTAAATAGTCATAACAAGAAGAGCCTCATAAACACCTTCTTTTAGTCTCAATCAGTTATTTAGGACTGCTCAAGCAAGAAATTCTTACATTATTAAGTAAACATTCCAGCCGAGTACCACTATCTCCTGTTTGCCATACGCGTAGATAATCGCCACTTGTTGCTAATAAATCCGGAAATGCACCTTTCTAAAAAGAACATTCAAAGAAAGCTAGACCATTTTTCGCTTATGAACGCAATTTTCTTACAGTATCAGGTATCCACATAACTTTTGTTGTTGGATATGGATGATCGAATGTTGATCGAGCAACAAATTCGGATGTGTCTTCATCGAGTGAAACAATTTGCACCTGGAAATATGATTGAAAAATAATCGATCTGAAAAGTATCGAGAAAAGAAAGTTTACTTTATTGTTATATTCTTCGACGAAAGATCCAAGTGCAAGACGAAAACGTTTATCAGGTCTGATCGACCAGTTCATAGCATAAACCATCCATGGTGCTTCGTATTTATAGATTTCTTTTCGTTTGGTTTGTGGAATATTAGCTGACGTAGACGTCATCTAAAACAAATCATCCGTATTTAACACCAATGTTCTTGTTAACAGTCTTGTTTTATTCTTCTTCTTATGTTTTATTTTTTTAAAAACGGAAAAAAAAACAAATTAACTGTTGCTGTTATAATAAAGAAGATGTTTGATTTATTCGGCATTGGCTTCAGCAGTAGCGGCAGCGGCAGCTTCACCTTTAGCTGCTTTTTTACCGCCTTTCTTACCACCACCACCTTCTTTCTTATCACCTGCACCGTCTTTAGCTGCATCAAGATCACCAGGTGCATCTTCTTTGCTTGATCGAGTGTAAATTTCTTGTCGACTATGTTTAACAACAGCTCGAATGAGACCACGACGCACAAGTTCACGGATTATCGAACGAGCAAGAGAACCTCGAACTTTGAAACGTTCGACTATAATGGCCGGTGTGATAAGTTTATATTGAGGCAAATCTTTGACACATTTGTCATACGTTGCTTTGTCGAATAGAACCTAAAAATGAAAATTTTTTAATGTTGTTTGACTATCGATGACACGAAAAGAACTAACCATATTGTTAAGTTTATCGCGAACTTTTCCTTTCGACCATTTCTTCTTTTTAGCTTTCGCTGCGGAACTGGCCGATGCCTCTTTTTCTTTCTTTTTTGGTTGAGCTGCTTTAGCCGGCATTACGAGAAAAGATCTAAAACGAAAGTCGATATGAAGATGAACAATATGTATTGTAAACAGTGAATTAGACAATTGTCTCTGGATTCGTATTCGCCGTCATCTTGTTTATTTCTTCTCATTTATTTCGTGAACCCTCACTTGGAAATGAAGTTTGTTTTTAACGCGAAAATTTTATTTTATTTCAATTTTGAAAATGTTTCTAAATTTTTTTTGATTATTTTGAATAAAATTTAATGGCCGAAATAAAATAACATTTTTTTCTTCGTTAGAAAGTGACATCTGTCCGTAATGGTTTCGATGGAACCAATGAATTTCATGAGAACGTTCTCTATCGTATCACACAGACACAGCGGTTGGATTTTTGTCAGTATTTATTACATATCTAAAGTGCAATAGCGAAGATGACCGTAAGTTTTTATGAAATATTTCTAGCAACAGTAGTGTGTTCAATCTTTACTGTCGTGATTTATATAACTTCTTGGTTAACGTATGAAGAAAATGACGTATGATGATTGCTTCTTCTTCTGTGTTTGAATTCTTAAAAAAATTAATTCGTTGATTTTATTTTGTTTGCAGGAAGAAAAGTTTAACGAGTGCAATTCGTCAAATATGCAAGGACTAGAAAACGATAAACCAATACCTCACGGTGAGCCAAAAGAAATACTCAATTTCGAATCCGAAACACATCTTCTAAGTCCAAATCAACACCCATCGGGTATAATAGTAAATGAAAAATCAGATATATTGTGTTTACAAGATGAAGTCCTACGTTCACAAATTGCTAAAAATCAAGCCGGTGTTTCGGATGCGTCCGATGATCACGAGAACGTTACTACTGAAACTAATACTGTAGATCAATGTGATCCAGTCGTACATGCAGATGCAAGAGCTGCCCGTTTACGGTTATTGATTCGATATGATGGCGAACGAAGTAAATTAATTGTTCAAGTTCTCGATGGTCAAGGTTTGATTCCACCTGAACTGGATTATGCACCTGAAATGTGTCTGAAATTTACATTAGTTGGACCTCATGTGAATGAAACTACTGTAGAAAAACATACAAGAATTTTCGTTGCCAATGATGCTGTTATATGGAAAGAGCCGATGACATTTTGCGTCACATTTGAGAATGCAATCAAACAAAATCTATATATTTTCACAGCTAATCGATCAGATCCTGCAGCATCTTATGACCATGATGTAGGACAGAATTTCTTGACAAAAAACAAAACCCTTAATATTGATTTTTTTAATTAAGATATCAATTCCATTGAGTAAGCTTGCTAGCCAAGATAGTGAAATCAAAGAATGGTAAGGAAGTGTAACACACTATTGAGGAAAGGAAATTATAGTAAAAGAATTTTTCCGGCTCTAAAATATCTCTTCGGGTCAAGTATAGCGGCATAAACTATTTGATCAAATGGGCAGATAATCATTTAAATACTAATTGATATTCTTTTTTTTAGGTTCACCTTGGAAGTCGTTGAGTCATCTTATTAATTTTTATTTTGTTTTATTAATTTTTCTGTGATTATTTTTGATTCATGATATAATTTTCAGCGATGATAAAAATAAAATATTGAATGCCTTCAGATGTAAACAGTAGTTTCTAATCATGTCAGACAGTGAAGAATATGCATCTGCTAAACGATATAAACGAGACGAAACAACAAGTGATCTTGAAACATCACCGATATTGATCGATTCAGATCCAGACAAGTTAGTTTAATTTCATTGAAAACAAAAAGATTCAAAAGAAAAACAAACATTTCATTTTTAGTTCTATTCTCGACACAAAAGTATTATTAACAAATAAAGCCTTTTGTTTATAGTTGTGGTATGAAATCTTTTGTCTTGCGTGTTTTAAACAGATTTTTAATGATCCGATTCATGGTTCAATTGAATTACATTGGCTACTCGTCAAGCTAATTGATACGCCCGAGTTTCAAAGGCTTCGACGTCTTAGACAACTTGGACTAGCATATTATGTTTATCCCGGTGCTTGCCACCAAAGATTTGAACATTCTATTGGGTTCGTTATAAGAAAGATTGTAGCTAAATAAAAGAATTCATTTGTCTGTAGAACATGTTACCTTGCTGGTGAACTATTGACACATCTTTGCCACAAACAACCGGAATTAAATATAACACCGAAAGATATTTTGTGTGTTCAAATGGCTGCTCTTTGCCATGATCTTGGTTAGTTTTATCCATGAAATGTTAATGAGCTATGCTTTTTTTTCTGTAGGCCATGGGCCATTTTCGCATACATTCGAAGATGTTATTGCAATACTCCGACCAGAGTTGCATTGGAAAGTAAGTGACTTTTGTTTTGATAGGATTAGAATCTAATAGTGATCTTCTAGCATGAACATGCGTCAGTTCAAATGTTTGATCATTTAATTGAAAGAAATCGTTTGCTGCCATTTTTTCAACAAGTTGGACTAAAAGACATCGATATTACATTTGTTAAAGAACTCATTCACAGTGAAATCAATGGACAAGACAATACTCAGGTTCGTCTATTATTCAGAATGAACTAAAGTTGATTTTTGTGTAAAGGACGGGATATACTTTTTATTTCTTGATGAGTAGTCTACCACCCTGACTTTGTCTTGGGTTCGATTTTAAATGATTATTTTTTAATTAAAGGTTTGGCCGTACAAAGGACGAGATATCAGCAAATCATTTCTTTACGAGGTATGATAAATTGATTTATTAGTCAATATTATCGATTTGTTTAGATCGTATCGAACAGATTAACTGGTATTGATGTCGATAAATTTGATTATTTTGCGCGTGATTCATATTATTTGGGAACAAAAATTTCATTCGAACATATGCGTTTTATTAAATTCTATCGCGTTATCAAAGTCGATGATGGTAAACGTCATTTGTGTTTGCGTGATAAAGTAAACTGTTCATTATCGAAAAAAACTAAATTTTATAATCGATATTATTTTCTAAAGGAAGTTAAAGCATGTTATGAAATTTATCGAATTCGCGACGATCTCCACCGCCGTGCTTATCAACATCCAGTCGCTAAAGGAATTGAATTGATGTAAAAATAATTTATTTAATAATTTCCATTCCGTGAATTTCTTTTATCTAGGCTTCGAGAAGCATTGATCGCGGCGAATGATTATTTATTCTTTTGCAATGCAGCAGGGTAATTTAACAAAATAGAAGAGTCGTTTATTGTCTTTTTGTAAATTTTCAAGACGATGCGATACTCGCCTGGCGCATATTATCGATGATATGTATACATTTAGTCAAGCTGATGATCATCTCGTCACATTAATAAAACATTCGTATCATCCGAATATGGACAAAGCAAAAGAAATCCTTGAAAAAATTGAACGTCGAGGTAGAATAATTTTTTCGAGCTCACTCTTATGTCAATAATAAAATATTTTTCTAGAAATTTATCGTTATATCGGAAATACGCAAATAAAATTCACTGCAGATTTTCAAAAGGTAAAACAAAATCGAGCTGACTCATTGGTCAACTTTTTTTTCTTTAGAAAGAATGTCAAAATGCTTGTCATGATATTATAAAATATTGTCATTTCGACGAGAGTCAATCGCATATTACAGAAAATGATCTCGTTATACAGGTAAATATTCTTTACAACTACTCCGAACTCCCTTATGGAGACGAGTTTGTTTTTTTAGACAGTTGACTTAACGTGTGGTGATCGTGGCAAAGATCCGATTCAAAACATGTGGTTTTATACAAAAATAACTCCGAATAAAGCAACGAAAATATCAAAAGAACAGGTTCGATTGAGAGAATTCATTTCGAATAAGAATCGATATTTTCCCCCCGTTAATAGGTATCAGCATTTTTACCGCAAACATTTCGTGAACAAGATCTTCGTCTTTATTGTAAAATGCGTGATCCAACTGTTTGTTCAATTGTCCGATGTGCTTTTAAAGAATTTTGTATTGCAAAAGGCTACGCCGTACCCAAGGTATTTTGCGAAGCTTAACTAGTATAACATGAATTTTGTGCGTTTTCATATTTTGATCATTTCTGTTCTCAGTTATTGTTTGTTTTCAAGTTAGACTTTCGTTTAATAAAGTTGAGTTGCTATTTAAGTCAGAACAACAAATGATCGAATTATTGTTTTTGTTTGTATTTATTGTGTTCTTTATTGTTAACATATGAATAAACAATTTAGCCGAGGTATTTGACAAAAAAAAACAATATTTCTCTTGATTTTATTTATATTTAATTCTATTTTTTTTTCATGATTATAGGGTAGTGACCTTTGGATGACAATATCACCGATTAGTGAGCAACGACATACACCCTCTGCTGGTATTGCTACACAAAGTTCTACTTTCAAACGGTCCACTACATTATAAATTTTCGCACTGACGTAATATAGTGACTATTTACTTACTCCAATACAATTTTTCCTGTTTTGTGTATGTGTTAAACAAAGAGAATTGTCGTTTCGTTGATTTATTTTTCGATTTGTTTATTTTCTTTGTGATTGTTTTAACAGTGGCTATCTTTTAAAATATTTATTTTTATTTTTGAATGAACCCGGATTTTAGTTTGTGCCAACTCGTTTACGTTTACTTTTATTTTAAGATTTTAAGATTAATCTTATCAAAAAGTCATGTCGAAAAGTAATAAAAATCAAAAATCGATTACATCATTTTTCAAAACTCCTGCACAAGCAACAACAAATGAACCAGCAGCACCTAAGCCTAAACCAACACCACCAGCTCATATTCCTGAAATAAAAAAGAACCTGGAATCTCAAGACTACCATCTTCATCACCACCATCATCGGAACCTGCAGCCAAACCGGCTGTTTCACCCAAAAAGCCAGCAGTGATTGTGTGTCCCACAATAGCAAAATATCCAAATCATGAAACAGAATGGATTAATTTATCTGATTGATTTATATTAACAAATCGTAATTTTGATGTTCAATATGCTCATCTTTATGCTGAACGACATGGTGCTATGAGAAAAATGGTTGCGAAAGCAGCTGAAAATCATTTGGGTTTGTTGATTCAGTAACACAAAATACAAGTTTCTACTCTTTTCAATGATTTTAGATTCAAAAGTACCAATTAAAAAAATGAATGATCTTGTATCCAATGTAGAATGTATTCTTATTGGAATTTTATTTAAACAAATGGTTTTAAAACCAAGCATTGTTAAACAGATAGCGACTGAAGTAAATCAACTTGTTTTTTTTAGATAAATCGAAAATAAAATTTTTTGTTTTTTTCTTAGAACAGCTTCAATTTACAACCATCACGTACACGTTATGTTGATCCTACTGATAAACTAATTCTTGAAGAAGAATCCCAAAGAATCGAGCTCAACGGAAATATTGATATTAATCAATTTGTTACGGGTGAATAAATTCTCTAGAGAAATAGATCTTGATTGGACATTTTTCTTTTTCATTGACTTTAAATAGGCGTTGCTATAGCGGTACATGGCTATGAAGATGGTCGAGGTGTATTTATTGTTAAAGATTATTGTTTTAAAGATCTTTCTATTCCAAAAAAATTATCACCACCAAAGGAGGATAAGTAAGAAGTTATAATTTATCGTATGATCAAATTTTAAATTTATATTTTGCAGATACATTTTATTTACTTCGGGTTTTCTTCTCTCTGAAAGTTCAGTCATTTTTAATCAACTTGAATGTCTAGTTAATTCATTAACACAACCAACAAACATTCAATCTGAACAGTTAAAAACCATTCTAACCAATACTATTCGATTTATTGTTGCTGGCAATTTAATTGAAAGTTCCAATCGATTGAAAGATACAACAAATCAAGTTAGAAATATTTTTTTTATTATTTTAAAAAAATAAAATTATTTCTTCAGGCAAAATATTTAACAAGAAAAATGACAGCAAGCAGTGTCGAAGCCATGCATAGTATCGATGAATTATTTGATAAAATCGCTCTAGGTTAAATTTTTAGTAGCCGGTTCTCTCAATAATTTCATTTTTCTAGGCAATCACTGATATTGATATAATGCCCGGCGTGAATGATCCAAGGTAAATCTATAGAAAAACAATTCTTTTTTGAAAATATTATTTTAGCTGTCATATGTTACCACAACAACCTTTACATCCATGTATGTTTCCGTCGTCAAGTAAACGAAAAACAACACATTGCCTTACAAATCCATATGATTTTCAAATCGGTGATATTCGACAATAGAAATGTTGTTTTTATTCATATTTTACGGGAGATTTGTTTCTTTTTCTTTTAGTCTTCTCGGAACATCAGGACAAAATTTAGACGATATCGATCTTCAATCAACGATTGAGAGTCGTGTTCAGATACTTGAAAATTGTCTTAAATGGAGTGCTATTGGGCCAACATGTCCTGATACATTAAGTAGGATAAAAAAGAAGTTTCGGTTTAAAGCTGAAGTTAATTTTCAATGTTTTAGGTTGTTATCCATATGTCAAAAATGATCCATTTATAATTACTGATACACCACATGTATTCTTTGCAGGAAATCAACCTAAATTTGAAACACGAGTTTTTCACGGTATGATCATCAGCTATTTATTGTAATTGAGTGTAACACCGTGACAGCATTGAAAATATGAATACATCAACTGAATTGTTTAATTTTCTTTTAGGATCAAATGATATTCAAGTTCGTCTTCTCTGTATTCCATCTTTTGCTCAATCAAATTCGTGTATTGCTCTCAATTTAAGTACACGTGAATGCTATGAGATATCATTTCAAAATGAAACACCACAACTAATTCAATAGACAAACTGGCATTCAATCTGACTATTATTCATTTATACCTATATGTTCATATTGTAAAGAAAAATAAATAAATCTATGGATGGTGATAAAATTTAATTGAATAGGATTTTTTTCCATTGTTGTCACCTTGGTGAAATAGCTCACGATTCAAGTTATTAATTATAATTGACAGTACGTTTTCACTACAGGAGAGTTTGGGAGAGGGTGTGGGTGTACGCCCATTCTTCATACCTATGAACACCCACTCCCACGATACGCCAATAAGTAGCGTCATCATACCCTTCGCAAAGACGAAAGAATCGTGTATGTAGCTTATCTCGACCGTCGGCCGCTGTATGGTTTTTTAGATGAACAAATATGTTAGGGGCACTGAAAGGCAATACCGCTGGTGCGACTTCGATAAATGGACTCAACATCATATGCAACAACGGCGCAAAGAGGAACGTGAAAAGAAACAATCATTTTTCGTTTGTATTTTATCACCTTTCGTAGCGCGCTACGTTTTAATTGTATTCAGCTCGAGTAAACACAAAAATATATTTGTTGTTGTTGTTGAGTGATATATAAACGAATGGCATGTCCATCAGATCTAGGTGATCATGAGGAAGGATATTGTTGATAAAATAGAAAGACATTTGATAATTATCACAGTTTGAGATGATGAAGGTAATTGCTATGTCGGCAGTTAGTTGGCAATCGAATAAACTCGTTGTCCATTAATTTCGCTTTTGTTCTATCGTGGTGACGAATAGAGAAGGGTTTGCGTGTGTCATTACACATGGCTGCAGATGGATGTGAGCTAAGAGAATAACTACACCCACACCCTAATTTGACATAATATGTCAAATCAACTAATAAAGTATATAATTGTTTTATTAAATTAGTGTGGTTTAGTATCAATCAGAAGTAGATGTGGAAGCAATGCTATTTGATGATGTCGATGAGAAGAAATATCCGCCGATAACATTGGTTAATATTAAATGAATTGTGATCGAACAATAGTATTTCAGCTAATACAACCATCAGTGGGTCAATTGAATCGGGATTGGTGCAGTTCTGAAGAGTTCTATACATCAGAAAGGTTTCGATTGAAAAGTGGCCAGAACTCCTCGAATCTTTAATTAATTCTTCCGTTGATAGTTACGTCATCTTATATGCATAGATATGCAGACTGTTCAGTTTTGAGATGAATTTTCTATTCAATCCATATATTCACATACACGATGACATTAATCAGTCTATTGTTCGATGAATCATTGTTTTTCTTAACTTTTCTATCTCATTCTAAACAAACTAATTTGAATTAATAATAATTTCTTTATTAGTATCCAAACGAAAAATAAAATATATATGTTATAAAAACTAAATAGTTCTTTGTGTTTAAAACCTAGATAAAATAAACACCCTACGACGACAATCTACCTTTTCATAGAATATGTATTTTTGGTGAATATATTAATACATGATTATCTGCATCGATATTTTTTTTTTCTATTGATATTTCTTAAACCAGTGAAGTTTTAAATAAATTATTTTATTCATGTTTGATTACAAAATAGATCATTTTCTACAACTTTTATTTATATATTCTTTACGAATTGAACATTTGTATTCTTTTTTTTATCGGAGATATGAACGCTAGTGCTATCATGAAATTACAAACAGCATAGTCGTTTACAAGACAGAAAGACAACTTACTAAAACTTCCTATTTACAACACAAACTATTTCGACATGTGCCAGATTGCAACCATCATAAGATTACATGACAGAAAAGCTTTCTTAAACATAGATCAGTTATGATTAAAGAAAAAACTTTCTAAAGCCTGAAAACTCGAGGTATATTATCCAGTTAAAAAAGAGAACGAATAGTAAGTAAAATTTACAATATTTATTTAAAAAAAATTATTCACTACATTGTAAGAAAAACAATGTAAATTATTCAATAACATTTAATTGTATATAGTCAAATAAAACATTGCGATGCCATGATCTGCTCTAGTTCGAAATCCAGAATAAATGTCCGATACTTCGAATACTTTTATAGTACCCATTGTTTCAGTAAACCAATGAGTATTATCATGTAATAAACAGTTTGATTCAAACCAATCATAGTTCATTTTGTTTTCATCACATACACAATCAAGACCATGATCAGCTAATGCATAAAAATGGCATAGCACACTTTTTTCTGCTGGATGATATTTACTACAATATTCATTATAATAAGTTAAATATTCATTATTCTTATCCAATCTAATACGACATGTAATTTCATAGGTTCCAGGTAAAATTGATTTAAATTTACCTTTTATACCACATAAATAGGTCCCTCGAATCGAATGTAAACGAAGACATCGACCTATTGAACTATTTAAATCATATTCTTGCATTGGATATTTTACGTTGCAACAGGCTCGATGATATCGTGTACAACGTAGATCGATTGCAAATAAATCAACACCTAGTAAACGTTTAGGTTGAATTAAATAAAAATAAATCAATTTATAATTTGGTATGTGTAGAATATTTTCTTTAGTTAAATATTTATTTTCATTCAAATAATATTCAAACAATTCTTCCATTGTTAAAGACATTTTTAATTCACTTGTGCGTGGACGTGTTTTTTGCTTAATTATACTTCTATGAGCTGTATAACCGTCACTATTATCTTTGCTATTTAATACATTCAATAACCACATATTACATAAATTCAAATCTGAATATCCTCGAAACGATTTCTCAAATCTTTTTTTATCTTCTTCTGTACGATATAAAGCATAATCAGAATTTTTCTCATTTTGAAATATTTCATTAACATAACGCTGATACAATTTAGATCCAAAATGATTTTGAATTAATATCATCCAAAAATAATTATCGTTTTCAATTAAAATATATAATTGTTTGCATCTTCTCGATAAGTTCATAATATTCATGAAAGATAAATATTTACATAATTTATAAATAACATGATGTGGAATATTATCTATACACATTTTTATCTAAAAAGAAAAATATAAGAAATTTTGATAAATGATCTAAAATATGATAGAAAAATAAAAATAAAAGTAACTCTAACATAACATGGTGAGTGAATATTGAAAAACTGACATGTGAGAATCAGTGACGAAGTGAGGCTTTTGGTTTAGGGGAGGCGCAGCGCCGTCATCTATTGAATCATACGACATTTTTTCTCTATGTATTTTGATCTTTTCATTAGAATAAGTTGCAAAGCTTTTTACTATTATGATATCTGATAGTGCTGCGAAACCGCATCAAACTGAAGCAGGTTCTTAATGTTCAAAAAAGAAGACAAATTTGAAAAAATCGACCAAAATTCGAAAAGTTTTTATAACTTGACTTTTGTTGTTTGTCGATTATTAGTCATATCTGAAGAGATTTTTTGAAAGATGTGCTTTTGTCTAATCCAAAAATGTATTAATACGCGATCGGAAAGTTTTCAGGCAAAATGTTTTTTTCACTTTTAACTCGACGAAGAGTATTTTCGACTAGCTCAAAATTATTATTAATTACTATCAAAATTTGGTGCCCGTTTTGGAAATTGACCTAGAATTCTATTTTTCTTTGAAAGTAATCAGTGGAATGGTCTTCAGAAAATCAAACAAATAGGTTAAGATAGAAACTTTTTCCGTTTATTTTTGTATTTTGGTTTGCAGTTCGAAACGAAAACTTCGTATCCTGCCCTATAAGTCAGCTTGCAGAACCGAAGATATCTTAAAAAATGTATTATATAACGTGTTTTGGCTTTCCCTCAGGCATCTCAGTTTCTGTTCTTCCAAAAATTCATCTCTGAAAAATCGACTTTTCATCAAAATTCATTTTATGTTAAGAGGAGCTCTTAATAAATGCGTGTAAAATTAATTGAGTTAAAGCCAGTTTAAATCAATATCCCATTTTGTCAAGAAGTATCCACTCAAGAAAATCACGCACTACGACAATTCTTAACATCCTCGTAAAGGACCTTACAGTTCAAACAAAAATGTTAGTACATCATTGAAAGAAACTTTTCACGCTCTGAAAGAAGTCCTTCCCTATATTTGAGTAAAAGTATCCAAAACATTTATAAGCCCATCTTCGAAAAAGCGCAAAACTATAGGCATAGAATAACTTTCGACTCGTCTGAAATGCCTTCTAGATGAATGGTAATGAACACAATCGCATCTGAAAATCTTCCAATCATTAGCTATGAGATGAAAGGATAGATTATAACCTCTAGAATCTGATTAGAAATTAGAATTACAGTATTTTATTCTTTTCCGAAATAGGTACAAGCTTCACACAACAGCTAAAACATTCAAATATTCAATTGCTAAGACTTGCACATCGTTTTATAAGAAAAGATTCATCCTTCAAAAATTTGGTTGTGGGGGAGGGGCTCAGCCCCCTGGCTCCGCCACTGGTGAGAATGAAAGCTTTGATCATTTGTTTACTTCAACTAATCTATATCGCGCAGAAAATTACTTATTTGATATCTATTCTTTTAGTACCTTGTTTTTATGAAATTAAGTATTTTATTAATCAATTTTGCATTGATGATATCGCTGAAAAGTTATCAAATGAAGAAAAAAAGTAGTTTCCTTCGAGCAAAGTCCATTTTGAATTTACAACAATAACAAGTCTGTATATTAATAGAACTTAGCAGACTTGAATCGTGTTAGAAAAGGCAATACTCTCGAAGAGACAACCTTTAACTTCACTTTAACTATCAACCAAATGTTCTGATTCATCTAATCCTTGTTCTTTTTATCCATGGCACACTGATATTCATATGTATGGAAAAATAGCAACTCCTAAAAGTTGTTAATAAAGAAAGAATAATAATCTTCATCGAGCTTTAATACAAAAGGAAAAGTATCACAAAAAAAATTCATTTTCTTATCATCATTATAGTTAATCATCACGATCAGAATCAGTATTATTATTATCATCATCGTTGCCATCCTACAATAGCGAACAGAAAATTTTCAATCAGAGTTCTCGATGGGTCACTAGAATGGGCTGACATGAATCAAATGTATTTTGAAGATTATGATGAAACAGACGAGTTGAAATATTGGATTGTCACGAGTTTCATCGAGATGATTGTAGTGATTTTTCGTTGAAACTAAGTAAATATTTTCTTTCTTCAGTCGAAAATTTTTCCGAAAGCGTTCTATAGATGAATCGATAGCTACCAAAGATTTCGGGAAAAGAAAATCAATTATTGAAAGAAATTGTCTGCATAAAAAAATTTAGTTTTAACGAAATATCATTGCAATTATCTCATAGAACATCGTCGCAAAATTATTCACCCACTGTCAAGAAAAAACAAAGAATCGATCCCTTGAGAAATTTTTTTCCATCGAATTTTCTTAGAATATTTTCTTGTCTCTACGCTACAGAAATACGTAATGCATAATTTACTATGTACTCCTTATTCTGACTATATTTCGTGACTCTGATCGTCTACCATTCAGAAATAAAAGTAAAGAAAAGCAAAAAATACTCACTGACAAATTCACAGCAATATTAGATCTAAAACAAATTTAAGTTTTAATACTTGTGAGACATGCGAATAGAATTAATAGGCTTTTTAGAATTTCTATGTTTCTTGCTTTATGTATTACAATTTGATGAAGAAACGTAGAAATTTAAAAGATTCTATTAATTCTTCATGTACTTTATTCGAACAGTCAGTAAAAAGTGCCTCGAATAAGATCAAGCTATGTAAATTGAAATAGAAAAAATATAAATTGCTAGAAAACTAACCATTAATATATCTTGAAAATATCGATTTACTTCTTTAACGAAAAAACATTCTTAGATACAAAAACTATTAAAATCCAGCAGTTTGAGATAACCGGAATTTAAATTTTGATATTGTGATTTAAATTAAAAATCCTGAAGTCCTCGCTAAATTTCCATGTTGGAAAAACCGGAGTAAAATTGACGGTTTACCGCGGCTTTTGCCGCTCCGGTTACCAGCTCCCATCAACACAAATTTACCGCGGTAAACCGGGGGTTTCGGGAAACACCGCGGTTTACCGCCGGTATTTTTCGATTAACCGGTTCACTGAGCGTTTATAAAAAATTGTTGCTAAAAGTCATTGATCGGGCTATTTTAGGCATCTTTTTTTCCTATATGATGACGGTAAAAAAAGGGTAACGGAAAAACTAGCGGTTAACCGCGGTATTACCGCTTCGGTTACCGGCTCCCATTTCATACAGATTTACTGCTTTTCTAAAATTACCGCGGTTTACCGCAAAAATTGAAGCGGTATTCTTGACATGGGTTATTACTAGCATAACTTAATCATCAGGAAAAGTAAAGCAAGAGTATGAGAGGCTTGACTAAACCTATATTCAATTCTTTTTAATTTATTTCATCTTATGATGAAAATCATTTATCAAAATATGTTATTAACAATTCCGAGCAACCATATTTACATAAAACTCGTCAAAAAAATAATAACTCTGAGTAGTTAAAAAAAGGAATTGATTAAATTATTGAAGTGAAAAAATCAATATAGAAATTTTGTTGTATATTCTATTTGATTTTTTTAATAAAGCATACAAAAACGTCAGACAGCATGATAAATTTAAGATAAAAACAAATTTAGATAGACCTCATTTCGAATTAGGATTAAAACGATGACCTTACACTATAAATTTTTTTAGTGCTGATTTCTATTGATAAAAAAATTGTGTTCATCTTAAACAGCTCAGTTTTAACGACCAATATATCCCAGATTGATTTGTCCAATGAGTACATCGAAATATTCAAGTTAAGATATGATAATAATTAATTTACTAAAATGTTTTTCTAGTAAATTCACGATAGCCCATTCTTATTAGGACTATTTTATACTAACTGTTCGAATTAGGGACATGCACCGTGGAAATTTAAATAAAAAATACTTACAAATATAAGTTGAATTGTGTTCGAATCTGAAACATGAAACATTCAAAAATTATTACAAAAAGTGTTCTGATATACTACCTCTCGAATATTAGCTATTTGTTCATTTGTGCTTTCCCAGGTCGATCGTTCCGGTCACCGGATACTGTAGGAACCGGTCGAAAAATTTTAGGAGTTTTTCCCGATTATTTACTGTCGATTACTCCAGGAAAGCACTGGAAATTGACCGGAATCCATAGGAAAAATCCTGGAATTTACGACTGGAATACTACTTCCACCTTCCCGCGATTTCCCGTGTTTTCCGGTCGTTTCCCGCCGTATCGCCACGACCTGGGTATTTATTGCTTTTTTCCATTAATTTTTCTAAGGACACAATATTATTGTTAATTGATTTGAAAAAAATCGACAAACAAAAAAAATGATGATCGATGATTATTAATCTTAAAATACAAAACTTTTCTTGAATTCAGTCTATGCTTAAAATAATGTTCTACTTATACGAAAAACGCCTGTGTTTCTTTTAGCACGTGTATAAAATTGTCGACAGAAAGATAAATCTCCTCACGTTGTGCTATAAAACCGATCCATCCCTAGGTCGAACAGACACAGTCGTAAACGACTGTATACGGAAAAATACGGCGAAACACATGTCTCAGTATTACGATCGTATATCTCCGTGTCGCGTACGGCGAAATACGACCATATACGAAGACAAAAGATGATCGTTTACGATTTCTGTACATTGAGTCCATATACGATCTCCTTATTGCTCCTTATTTTACCGTATATGGTCGTATTTCTCCGTTTACGACACGGTGATATACGATCGTAATACTGAGCCATGTATTACGGTCAAATACGATCCTATACGGGGACCAACGGAGCGTATACGACCGTTCACGATCGTATATGGGCTCCGAAAGCTCTCGACCTGGGATTATAAGAAAATATACTTTGCTTCAGCATTACCAACGATCATTATGATAAATAGTATTACTGATAATTCAAATCTATGAAAGAAGAAAAGCTTTAAAGTTTTCATTGTTCATTTTCAATACTTTGATGATTCTTGAAAGTCGTAATAATGCGTTAATATAAGGATCAATGATGATAATACTTTCTTATCAATATTTGTTACTGGGATGAGATCAATATTTGTTACTGGGATGAGATCAATATTTGTTACTGGGATGAGATCAATATATGTATATATTTCGTGGTATAGTTTCATTGCATTTTGATAAATTACACGAACACTATTTTCATAAAGCTAATAAGACACATCCACATGAGTAATAATTTTTCCTAATAAATCGTTTGAAAAAGCCATTGAGGGAAAATATCTACAAAATGAAACATGAATAGCGTAAAGCAACGGAAAATATACAAAAACATTTTGATATACGTAAAAAAATTAACAATCAATATATATTCTGCCTGAAATGAATAGATTAAAGCTATAAATATTCGTATTCTCTCTGTGAGCACCTTTTAAAGGAAACAACGAAACAAGGGGAAAAGTAGTCAGATTATAGCAGTTCCCAAGATTTTTCCTACTAGTTCAACAAATTAACTAATCGAATTTGATATTAGGAAATTTTTGAAAACAAAGCTTTTTGAGGGTGTGGGTGTGGGGCTGCGTATAGGTTTAGAAAAAAAACATCCCTATCCACACCCATTTTTTTCATATGACCCTCCCTACATTCGAGGGAATACTTGAATCTAAATTTACTATAAAATCAGTATTGAATTTAATATTAATATGAATTTATTTAATTTAATTTTAATGTAAAGTTGATATTAAGTTTATTGAATTCAGCTTTGAAATAGAATCAATTGAGTAGAATTTATCGAGTACAATTCTGCTATGAAATGAGTATTGAATTTATTAAATATAGTTTTGATATAAAATTAGTTGAAATGAATATTGAACTTATCCAATCATTTACACCCAAACAGCTTATTGAATGCGTCAATATTGGACAGCGTATCCACGCTCACATTGATCGACATCGCTCCAAAACGGGCACGTACAATGGAATTTATCGTACCAAAACAAAGCAACCAGGAAAATATATCCCAAAGTCTCATGAAATGCTTACTCGCTCGAATCAAACTGCGAACGTGTACAACCACTACCAATATGACTCAAAAAAGAGCACGAACTATGAAATATGACCGAAATACTGACTATATACAGTTACACCTAAAGAGCTTATCATCTTTAGGTATATTCTACCTATCCATGTTCCTAGCTCATTGTATTCCATCAATTAATCGTTTATTTATAATTTGTGTTTGTTTTTTCCCATTTTTTTGTTTTCCACTATATCTATCCTATTTTATACCTCTATTATTTGTGCTAAATTAAAATGTAGAGCCCTGATAAGTGTTTTATTATTTTAATAAATAAATAACACCAAACGCATCGGCGAAATTAAACTCTACATTTATTTAATTATTTCTTAAATTTAGCACACAAAGAAATTATTTTATTTTCAACTGAAATTCAACTTTGACCGGCTGCTACAAAGCAAGAGTTGAGACTAGCAGATTGATTTGTCTTTTCGTTAAGAGATAGATTTATCTGTTTTTGAATTGATCAAAATATACGAAAACTGATTGAACAAAACCGACCCTCAATATTGTCACTTGAATAAATGATTACAAAAAGGTGAGAATATATACACGTTTAAATGCACTGTATGTAAGACAGGTGACATTAATTGTGACAATCAAGATTGAAGCGCTATTATTGTTCAGCATATGAAAACAAAAGGTCAGCCTAGAAGGGTGTGGGTGTGATCAGCAAAGTAGTATTATCTATATCTACGCCTAGACATTCCACGGTTCGGATCCTACAATGGTTTGAACCGATGGGCTCTACATGACACGACAGGAAAGAAAAAAAGTTGTTCTCTTCTCGTCTTGATATTAACATTTTTCTTGTATACTATAGCTTTTTCGTAAAATTTATTAATAAAATTGAATTGGGTATATGTTTTTGTTCATTATGCAATATCTCAGACATTAAATCGGAAAAACAATGTATTCAATCTCCCTCAATTAGCCAGAGTTTCGGAGTCCAACGCAGTTTACTTAACTGGATACAGTAAAGACAAGTAACATAGCATCAATTCTATTAGAAATTAATTTAGGACAGCTCCTTTCGAAGTTTGACATCGAATAAATAAACTTTGTCGAAATATCCATGTAAATGAAAATGGAATTTATTAGTGCTAAGGTGTACTTTCACTTCTTTATTAGCAGGTTCGATAACATACACTTTACCAATAATAATACAAGCACTGAACCAATAACAGGGACAGATATACTCGTATTAAATTATCTCCAATGAGATAAAGAATACATAATAATGTGTGGAGGGCAATAGGAGAACGAAAGATAGTGCTATCGAGGTAGATGATGCCAATGATCTGTGTGTGCATACACAGATCATAACAACTAGATTTCGCATATTCCCTTTTCTGAAAGAAAGTTTTTTGTATTTTGAAAATCCGGATGTAGCAATTTTTGATATAAAAATATGTTAGTGTAGATTGAATTACACTTTATTCTAATGTTTCATATCATTCGATAGTATGGTTTGTATATGTCACAGTTGACATGAGAATTTCAGTTGAGATTGGAATGCGCGAAATAAAATTATTTGAATTTCTTTTTTTTTCCCTGCTCGTGTTTCATAAAATAAAATATATTTAAAAGGAAAAAAAAATTCACTAGTAAATTGAATCGAATGAATGAAAAAAATTATAGGTAAATGATTACCTTGTGCTTTATGTATAATAATAATAATAAAATTTTTGTTTTGTTTAAATTCTACCGGTATGAGTCATAATATAATTAATCTCCTCTGAATTAATCATCAGATGGTATTACAAGGATGTTTAGTACATTTTTATATTTGATTTATAAAAGTTGTATAAATAAAAAAATTTATTTTTCTCAGATAAATTCAATGTCCCCATGTCCCCATAGTTTAATAAATGTACAGAGAGTTGAATTTATATGAAAACCTTGTAAAAGGATGGAAGAAATAATTATCAATACAAAATTTTCTAAAGGCAGATCTCAATAAAAATTCTATTAAAAAAATTAAGAAAAAGCTATTCCAAACTCAACTAAATTCCAAACTCGCCTGCCACATATACGCAATCAGGAAAGAGAAGAAGAGGACATGAAAGAATATAACAAAAAAAAATGATGTCTTTACGAAATAACGTTTGCAACCAGGAAGAAAGATTTGATAAAGACTTGAAAAGTCGAATCATGCATTCATACCGCTGTATCATTATCATAAGATGAGCTGCAACTATTCTTGGGTGATCTATTTTGGTTTTTATTAATAGTCTTTTGGAGCAGCTCGATGAGTTTTTCTTGTTGGTTTTGTAATTTGAGTGATTCTTGTTCGTTCTTGAATCGAGATTTTCTCTCGCGACTGGAATCGTCTCGTTCTTCTCTCATAATATTCTCTATGACAAGTTGCAAGTAGTCTTGGGCAATGCTGCTTTCACGTAACATATTGTCACGTTGTTGAAATTGAGTCAGATCTAACAAAAGAAATGATAAAGTAAGTGCTAAGAAGTCGTTGACATCGCTCTCTTACTGGTGAGATCTTGTCTAACTGGCACAGCGATGGATGACCTTCCACTTTTATCTATAATCAATTGTTTTTTATCGTCGGATGATGGTGTCAATCCAACATGACTCGAATATGCTGTTTTCCTCTTGAAAAGAATAAAATTATTCTTCCTAATCGAATCGTCTCTATTTTCGTCATGACTCATAGTATAGGTGGCTGTGATGCCATGGTTGGCACATGGATTAAAATGCATTATTTCTTTTGTTTCTATGCTCTGGTCAACGTTGTGCTCAACATAATAGCTGGCATGTTTAATAGTGAATGGGTCACCAGCGTTTTTGGTAAACTTGAATCCAACATAGTCACCTTTCTGTACTTTGAATGGTTTAACTTGATATTTTTGAATTCCAACAGATGGTCTGAGATTGGTGACGAAGGAATCCACTTGTTCTTGCACAAAAAAATGCTCCCTATTATTGAATATTGATCGAATAATGTAAACTTTAATTTTTGCATTGGATTCGGTAGGAGCTCGGCAAAAATTTATTAAGAACTTATCGATTGTGCCAGCACTGACGACATAATTATCAATATTGAACACAATCAAATCCATCACATTAGCATGTAATTCGCTACCGCCATCGAGAAAACTGTAGACATCGTCTGAACATGAAAATATGAAGATTAGTTCACAATAAACTTGAATTTGTATTGATCAATTTTTACCTTCTCTACTATTTTGAGAGTGGGTGTCTATCCATGCATATATCGATGGTTTTACGCGTTCGTTTAGATCTTCTCTTCAGTCATGTCGATGCTCACACTTATACTATGATGCGTCATATACCTCCTTCTAGAATAACATTAATACTTCACACCTCACGCTCTTCACTAAATTACGTAACAGAAGTTCGTGAATCTACCGATTTGAGTTCGTATGGGTCCATTGATAAAGATCTTTTTAAACAAGTAATTAGTGCTATGGAGTTGCTTGACAAGAGAATTCCGAAACTAAGTGATTTTTTTCTAGGAAGACTTGAAGTATGAGTTAAAATAAGAAAAACCCCAACGCCGAAATCTACACCCTCAAGAAGGGATGACGGCTGGATTCTGATATCGTAATTGGGCAGGAAACAGCTAAACTGTAGTTCTATAAAAACAATACGTCTCCCAATAAAAATATTGGAACCTTTCAGGACGCTTCTATAATATAGTACGGAATCAATAGGAGGTAGTTTAATTAAAATGGATTTTTGTGCACTACAGCAAAATAGGAATTTACTTTTCCATGACAGTCATGTTCGTGTAACGAAGAAGACACTGCTCACAGTTGTCTATGCTGTTTCGCTCGTTTTTATCGGAACTTTTCCCGATGTTGGCAATTTAGTAAGTACTTTATTATAATGATTCAAGTATATGACAGTATATTTGAATTATCACCCCAAATCTCGTACTGATGCTCATTTAGGACACACAGTATCTAGCAATAGAAGCCATGAAGTCAATTTGTATACAATAAACATACTTCTGAAGAGGCATTGGTTTATATCTCTATCGAGATTCACATAATAGCTCGACTTCAGCAATCATAATTTAAATGTTCTGTTGATTGTGCCGCAGCCGATAAAATTTACTTTTGACATACTTACATTCTTTCTTGCGTAGCAATCGCAGAAATATAATAACCAGTTGAATGATATAGTATAATACATTTAATGGTGGTGGTATTAGAGATTTGCTCGAATATTCTCTAACAAGTGAAAATCGATGAAACCCCCAGTCTTTCTGTGCATTTTGGTTGGTTTTTGTAAGTGTGACACTAGAAGTAAAACAACAAATAGATTACTGTATTGCAACTTGGGTTTATCGATTTAGACCTTAGAGCGCTTAAAATGATGAGATGATCGCGCTTCTTTCCGAACAATTGAGGTAAGAAAAATTTCCAGCACCCATTTGGAGGCAGAGCCCATGTATTTTTCGTTCGATAAAAATTCTTCTCGAATCGGTTTTCAAAATGAATTTATGGATGACACTGACACTATCAGAGTATGTTTCTGCTGATTACTCATTATATATATTTAATTTCTTTTGTATAAAAGAGCATGTTCTATCTAAAATGCTCGTTTATATAAAAAAACGTTAATTATATGGAATGAAACATTAAATAAAATTTTTGATTACGAAATGAGCTGTATTTTACTCTTGTTTATATATTCCATAAGCATCATCATATAAGACTTAGACTTTTATACTCGGACCTCTCCGCTGCAGTCTCAATATACCTGGAAATTTTCATACAATTTTCTTGTTTCTGGACCAACATTGATTTCTACGAGTGATGTAGATGATTGTAAGCATCTGAATACTTTTCAAACTTATTGTTATAAATGTAGAAAGAGTACTGATTTCATCAATCAATCCTCATGAAAGTTACTATATCATTTATTTTGTACACGAGTACTGAGTTTACCACGAATATCCCTGTTCGGTCCTACGATTTTGGTTCTTTTAGGTGAGTTTATGATCTTCGAAAAGTCTTCAGTCAATTTAAGGTGCCTAAGAAAAGAGCTCTTTCATATTACCAGTTTTTGGGAAAGAAGACGTATTCAAAAGCAAACTACAATTACGCTGTAATCGTGTTTGCCCTGGAGAAACATTCCAACAGTAGGATCCAATCGGACCCTCGACAGCAACCCGATCCAATTTTATATGAATTTCTATAAAACCGATGACTTGCTGTATGAATCCCGGTTGTGGACCAACATTATGATTTCTAGTATTTTATCCGATCAAATCTTACTGTTGGATCCGATGCAGCCTATCGAGGAGCTTTAACCGGCATCTAGTGTTGGCTCCAGATACTGAATAGTGTCCAAATAGTAAAATATACATTTTCTGTAGGATCCGTCAGTAGTTTCTCAACCGGAAATCCCATTAGATTTTTTTGTCCCGCCGAATCTTTTAAGATCCGACAGGATTCGTTATTGGATTCATTCACCTTGGTGGCAAATGAAATTCTCCCTAAATAGATTTTATAATTGTCTTAAATAGTAAATATTGAGCATCTATCTAATCTATGATGAAAAATACAATATTTCTCATCCGATAAAGTCTCGCTTATGAATATTCAGTCCGTTGACAGAATTCATCAGCAAGTTTTGTTGAAAATCGAATATTTACTTAAAAAGAGCCACGAGTATGTTGAGCAGAAGTACATTAGCGATAAAAATAAAGACAATCGTCAATACTAATGTCGTATTTCCGTAGGCATCTCCAGTAGCTGTTTGAAAATGTTTTCGATATGATGAATATAAATATACTGTGTTTTACCTGAAATATTCGGTGCATCAACTAGTCTGTAGTCGATAAGATCTATTTGTCCATAAATTTTCCAAATCCCCCAATCAAGCACGTTTCGTAGTAGATTCCATGTCCAGGGGTGGGTCTCGTTCTGTACGATAATGTATGTACGTGATGATGCAACATTTTCATTTGGAATCCAGGCAATTTGTTGTGAAGTAGTGATAAGAGAAAAAGAACTGATTGAATAGGCAGCAAAAAAAATAAAAATGAAATAAGTAAAAAAGACTAAATCTTTCATCTAGAAATAGATCCGAACGAATCAAATGATGAAACTACAATGCGTTCACTCACTGTGTTAAATATCATTAATAACTTGGGTCCAAGTCGTTCGTAGGCAAAGAACAAATGAAGAATACGGACATACCATAGAAAGAGATCGATGCACATGAAAATTCTTTGAAAAACATGCAAGACAATTGAACGAACAATTAAAATCAGAACAACTAACTTTGAGATGACAAAGACTTGTTCGATGACAATGAATCTCGTAATGAAACCGACAAGATAGATACAAATAGCCGCAGCGTCGAGTATATTCCAGTTATCGTCGAGAAAATACGATGTTATAATAGTAAATATGCGACTATTCCTTTTTACTCCTTCACGACAGTGAACGCCAAACTAAATACTGACTATTATTATTACTGAATCAACTTGAAAGAGAGGAGCAATGTCACAATAAAGTGCTTTTCATGTACCTGAACGACTTCTTCGGTGATTAATCCCCAAATGCACAGATGGACCATGATTTCTGAGATTGGAATGCCAATCGAATATCCACTACGTTTGCCTCTATTGTTATTGTATGGAAAATAGCTGAGAAGCATTACAAAACTGAAGAGACCCAGAAAGATTACGTAAAATATCTAGAATGATATCAGATTTATAACTGTTTCAAATTGAGTGTTACCACTTACAATACTGTAATAGAATCGAATAATGGCTCTTCCGCGAAAGAAATCCATGAGCCGATCATAGATTATTCGTTTTAGCCAGTTGCCTCTTTTCCTAATTTGAAAATTCATCAGTGATATGAAAATTTCTGTCAAAAACTCTGAATTTAATCGAAAAATGCTCGAAATAACACATATCGTACGAACCGGTCTACATTATTTTGCTTTAATCTCAAAATTTTGCTGCATAATAATCGAAAATTTTCGATCGGTTCACACTATATGGTGGATCGAATATGATAACTTATTCAGCGAACAATTTTTTACATAGTCATCTATCAAAAAAATGCATTTTTCAAACTCACATTGGGTTTTTGGTCGTCGATTGAATGATCCGGTAAATGCCAGTAAATGTCAGGAGCAAAGGAAAAATACATAGTATCCACATCTGTAATGTTTTTCAATCTCAACAGTTAAACGCAGTTTAATTAGACATTACTGACCAGTATATCAGCAACGGTTCCTCTCTTGACCGAATTGTCAATATGGCCATACCAGAGTCGATCAGCATACGCTTGCACACATCTAGTGGCTAGAAATGAACGATTATTTGTTTCTTCGGCTAGTTTCAACGAAGAATAGCCGAAATATAAGTGTGATCGTGTTGTCAATAGTTGTAGGGCAAAATTTTCATCTTGGAGAAAGCATTTATCGATAATTTGTGCTGCATGTACATCGAATTCTCTAGTGCACAAAAGTAAAATACATTGTTAAAAAGATTTGATTAAGTTTTGCCATACGTTTTTTTTTTAAGGTATTTTATTGCTAGCTCTTTGTCATTGGCCAATTCAGCTGCTGTTTTATTAATCTTACTAGCTAAAAGAGCAGCAATCATTGCGTTCTATGTCAATCATCAAAATATTTCGATTAGGATTAGACAATTAAGAAAAAACGTACCGGACTGTGTGAACATAAACAGATGGACAAATTGAAGCTATCAGCAAATACTGACCAAAGAAATATATCACGAATAAATTCTAAACAAAATATTCCGTGAATTTCACTTTCATCAATATCACTAAATCAACATGGTGAATAAAAAGAAATCGCACCCGATACGGGAACTAATTGAAAGCTAATGGCTACTCTTCTGATATATCGTTTGAATTCAATCGAAGCATTGGTCGAAGAGAGTTTATTGACTACGTCGATATCAAGTGCATAAGACAAGCCTTGGTCATCCAAATAGCTTGGAGAGCGCGAATTCTCGAGGAAGCCAACAGCCAAATATTGACCTTGTTCGATGTAAATATTGAAGTCGTATACATGAAATATTGATTTGCTTTGATGATATTTGCAATCTCTCTCGTATATCTTTTGCATATGGATCAATTGAAAAGAATTGGCAACGGATGTTGGCGAAAGGACGTAGAGAACTAGATCATGTAACATATCAATTGTCACAGACGGATAGCGAGAATCTGAAAAAGCAATCGAGACTTGTGTCACATTGCCACTTTGTCTGATAGCATCGTCTCCATTGAAGACAACAAGTCCATTTAGATTTGTCGCCTGTTCCATGGGATTCTCGATAGTGCCATAGATATCGATATTGCCTAGAATCGAAAATATAAAACATAAACTATGTTCTTGAGCATCTTCTGTGTCATACTCAGATGCGGCGCTTTAGTTCCCTAAAGAAGAAAGCTTATACGATAATCTTTGAACTTGACAGATAAGTTTATTTTACTTGAAAAGAGTCGACTGTTTTCAGGGCTTCCGCATTCAGATAATGTGTGTAATACATTTGTTGTTTGTTAATATCGTCTAGTGCGATTTTTTGGTTCGATAATGGTAGACCAGTTTTCTACAAATATTGAAAATTATGTATCAATTTTGCAGAGCCTTTCTCACTTTTTTGTATAAGTCATTAATATTGATCAATCGTCGAAGGCGATCAAACGACGCACCTTGCTCAATGAGAAGTTCAACAAATTGCACAGAACCATGCTGAATTGCATGAAGTAGAGCACTGTCCATTTGAGTATCCTTTTGAAAGTTGATGCAAGTCAAAAACAAAGATTCTTCTCTGTTATAGCGCTTACTGTCCATAGAATCTTGTTGTCTTCAATGAACATGTCTGAGACGGCCAAATCAAATTTGTTCCAAGCCATGGCTAATTTGAGCTTTTGTACGTGAGCATCCGACGCTTCATGTCTGGGCATGCTTGCCGCTGAACAGAAAACAATGCACATAAACATTTGAATTATGTACATACCCCGGAATAAAGCTTCGAGTATGGCATCACCCAGTTTGAATTCGGAATCGTCAGGGCACAGTAGAAATGTATTGATTAAGAAGAAGCCTTTTTCCGATGTTATCATGTCACGAAAACAGCTTTCATTACTTTTAGTGATAATTTCTCCATTGGCTTCTTTTATAAGTCGTTCTCTAAAATACAAGTTCAATCTTTTGAAAAATATGCATGAATATTACAGATTAGGATTATTGTTTGTTGATGGAACATATGTTATTTGATTATGATATAATGCATTATACGCTTTGGCAATAAAATTAGCCGCTCTACCCGTACCCTGTGAAAGTGAAAATGTAATTTGCTCGTCTGATTGTGTCTTACATTGAGCACATACCTCAATAACAATGACAGGTGTTTCATGCGTTACTGCTTCAACCATTGTTAGAAGCGATGAAGGACCACCTTCGATCAGTATTTGAATAATTGGAATTTTATAATCTGTCAAAAAGAACACAATGATGGGTCAAACACGAATATTAATTACTTTGCCTATAACGAGAACTATAACGAGCTTCCTGTTCAATTTCAGCACGCAACTGAATAGTGAGGTCGGCTCGAACTGGAAATCCGTATTGTTCCCATTTATCGTTACTGGCACCACATTTATCATCAAGAAGAATAAAATGAGTATGATTTGGATCAAGAGGATACGATTTAGAAGTCTTTTGTGGTGCACAATAGCGATAGAGCTTTTCGTGATCAGCTACAGTATCAAACGTTGATATGGGTGTAGAATTCTAGAGAATACTTTCGGTTTTCAAATAGTGTATGAAAATTATATATATATGCTCCTACGGTGTTCCATTTCTGAGATCGTTCTTGAATGAGTTGACTATAATCTAGTTTTGAATAATGAAACAAATTCTCAAAAAAGCTAGCATGCAGACTTTCCCTTACTTGCTGTATAATACCAACTTGCAATTGCAATAACGGGAACTCGAGTATGGGTCTTATCCACACTAGTAGTTTTGTATGTCCATTTTTCGAATGCCTCACCTACATCCTTCATAACTCCAGCATGCGTTCCTCCCGTAAATACCCAAGCATCTATGCATAGTTCGAGATAAACAGAATACCAATCATGCATGGCTCTTACCGGCAGTTACAGCAGCTGCGACCAGACCCTTTTGAAGAGCGGTACGGCTTTGTTGTGGCAAATTGAAGCTTCTGGCGCCACCTGTGACTGAGATTATCAATTCAGGTGGAGGCAACTCCCATTTATCACGCAACAATTCAATAAGATGCTTAGCTGGTTCACATGATACGGTTTGCATAGGAACAATAGTATGACTAATGCTTTGAAGTACATTAATCGTAGAAAAACTCGATTCATCATCTCGTTCTTTTTCTTTGAGAGCAGTCATTTTTCTCTGTTGATGATTATCGTTTTGTGATGCCGATTGAACAGCATACGGAGGATTGAATGGATAACGTATATACTAATGTGAATTAGATCAATGTTTTTAGTAGTAAAGTTTTTTACTTACCCATGATTTGCGGTCATTCTCTGTGAAGTGTATTTGTCCATAATCTTGAATACTAAATCGTACAAATCAATGATTGGATAGACTACAAAAATCAGATACTCACTGTCTATCCCAATATTTACTATTATTTTCTATGGCCCACTAGAATACACAAAAAAAGATTTGCAGCTCACGCTGTTGAGCTCTACCTACTACTTACATTATGGACAGCTTCCGCAATGCGAACATACGATTTTAAAGGTGCTGCTTGCGTAACAGTGTCTACCATATTGTCTGCTTAATTCTTACTCAATGCATCGATACTACAGTGACTATCACAACCATCACCTGAAATTGGTTTTATCGATTGCAAAATAAAGCTAATTATGATCACAAATGTGCATACGATGATAAGAAGGAAACAGCAGAACAAAATTTGTTCTACATACAGATCAGATATTTATTTGCTTATTTATTACGAATATTTAATAAAAATATGAATGTAGATGTCAGCATAGGTGAAAATCTAAGCTCCATAACTACACCTACATACCTATTAAGGCATGTCAATTCAAATCAAATAATGTAAGATTCTTAAGTGTGGATGTGAGCTTGATTTTATATGGAGTGAAGAAATGTTACTTTTGATTTACACCAAGCGAACATCTACAGTTAAATTCTTGTCAACCATTGTACATTCTCAAGATCATTTCAAATAAATAATGTCTTATTTTTTCTGATCATTTCTAGTTTTCGAAATATTGTGAATTACAGAAAAATATTTTCTTCTTAGTTTCTGTGTAAAATTCCATATGAGAAAGTAACTTAAAAAATATCATCACTGTAACATCTGCGTGATGTGTAACGTTCTTGCACGTCTTACCTGCATCAATTGTTGATAGAGTGGGTTATTAAAACAAACAGTCAAGAAAAAACGAAAAAAAATCAGGATGATGAATGACAAAAAATGGATGAAGTTGCCTTGGTGCCAAGGTAAAGCAAAAGTAATTCTTCAACAGAACCGCCAAATAGTGTCACGTGTACAGTACATAGTTTAATCAACAGTTATTAGACATGTCAATTTTTACGTAAATCTGATTTCGTTGATTTTGAGTATGGATGTGGATTTGTCTGTATCCTTCGTCAACAACCACACTTACACCCAGACAAATTGATATCTTTTCAATGGTAGAAGATCAAGGAATGTATCACATTTGAGGGTGTGGGGTGTGGGTGTACACTGAAAATAATAAAGGTGCCCTACGGAACGTTTAAGGTTTGGTGGTACCTTATTAAACCCTTAGAGATATGATATGGACCTGCGAAAACTTTTTGTAGGTCTAGTACTAGAAAAAGTTCGGTGCGATCGTTTTATAAGGTTCTGAAGTGACAGAGGTTTCGTACCATACTTTTGTGAAAGTCAAAGTTGAGTCAAGTTTCGTAATATACCTCTAATAGGTTCCTCCAACTGAAAAATTGAAGTACTTTTCTTTTAAGTTTGCCATCACAATCCTCCATGATGTACGCTTATCCTTAAAACTATCAATCTCAGCTATCACTGCAAATAAAAAGAGTAGAATAATAAACCCTTGTCCTTTCTACAAATCATGCTAAACCCTTGAAGGGTTTATGAAACGAAGGGTATATGAAAAAAGATGATACAAGAAAAAAGGGGTTATTAATCTCAGATTTAGGAAGAAGGGTATATGATTTTATCCCCAAGGGTATTTTAATATGCGCTCTTGAGAAAAGGGTTTATTACTTTCTTAAAAGGGTATTTTATTCTACGGTGAGGGATTTATTGTTCTACTTCATCATCAAAAGGGTTTTTTATTCTTCGTTCAAAGGATTACACTTTTTCAACTGATATATATATAGATATATATATATCATGAAAATTTCTCACAGGGCACTTCAAACAATTTATTATAATAAACATGTTAATCCAATCGTTTTCTCACAATGCTGCCATTCATGCATTCATGCACTTTTCATTTCGTACCTGTTTCGTAAAACATAACGGTATGATAAAGAGGCGCTAATTTCTCTAATAAATGTTGAATCATTTCGAGTTAAACTTGAATCCGTACATTGTTTAAAAATCAAAGTCAGATGGCTTCACGTGAGCAACTTCATACAAAAACTTTGAGCTAAATCAATCTGAAAGATATTAGGGTGATTGAGGCTTTATTCCAAACTCGCTGTGGTATTCAGAAAAAAAAACGTTTGTTTTTACATCCATCCAAAAGAACAAATTAAAGTAGGCATTTTGCTTCAATATATTTATATTCTTCCTTTACTTGGCTGAAAATAAGCTCAAAATAATGTAAGTAATAACATTTCAAAAATAATTTCAGCTTGTCTTTAATTTAGGCCAGTCGCCACAACTAATGGAAAATAAGGGTGATTTACTTATATATTTGCATCTTTTCTTTTATTTACTTCCATTCAAAATGAAAAATGAAAATGGAAGTATCAAAACTTCTCTGTGATTATTTCCTTCCTTTGATTTCGGCCCATTGATGCAATGTATTCAAAGTGAATATATCGTTTCACATATGTCTTTATAAATCTTGTATTTTTCTACCTTTAGTTCAATATCAAACAAATAGTGCAAGTATAAAAATATTTTATAAGGGTGTGGGTGTGAGGTAGAGGTTGAGAATGATGGTGTTCTGTTTACCCCCACACCCTCGCTATCAAGCTTTGAACGTAGAATAATGTACCCTATTGATGTTATAATAAACACTTGTTTTGGAAGCATAGAATAATCTACTCTTAGCCTTGGATTAACCAACGCTTTCCTTCAACTTCTCCCTAGCCTGAAAGGATAGGATTTAGAAATCGTAATTCACCGGTGTCTCTCTGTAACAATGGCACACATGACCATTTCTATCGCACAAACGACCATTTTTATGGCACAGAGTGCATCGTTACGGCATAAACCATGGGTGGAGGCATGACATGGTCACGTGAAACAGTCCGCTCTGGAGATGGGGTCAGTGGAGGGACGAGTTGATTCCCCTACGGAACTTTGAGCTAACCATCACGAAATTTCTGGACGATATATTTTTGTGGCTAGGTAAGACTCAGTTTCTCCCCTGCTTAAGGACCTTTGCGTCCTATTTTGTCCGTCTTTTCGTCTTCGCTTACAGTGCTTTTACTTGCAATTTTTAATTTCCGTCTAATTCTTACCTCAGTTCCACTTATTCCCACTCCCTTTACAGGTCTGTTTGAAAATATCATTACCGGCTGCTAGCACAAACAACCGATTCTCTGCCTTGCCCATGCATTTGTTCTCCTCAGCACTGTCAGCATAGGGCACAGTGAATCGACTCTCGACGTCGATGAACGTTACTTGTATATTAATTTCATTTCTGATTCTTGAATACTAAACTGTTTTGACAAATCTTTACGTACATTAATCTATCTCTACTCGTTCAATAATGAAACATTCGAACCAAGCTATGAAATGTAACCATTAGAAAAACTTTATATAAATTCTGCATATTCTCCGCAAGGGTTTATAAAGAAAACATTTAAAGGCAATGTTTATTTATACTACGTCTTTTTTACACAGTGCAGCCTCCTGAATTATTCAACATTTTCGTATCTCGCTCTCTTGCTGGATCCGTTGTTCGGTGTGTATGAGCTATTTGCGAGTCTACAAGTCAACAATAAACAAGTTGTATGTAGTTAGTACCCCACCCCATTCGAGAGTTGCATGTGCTCTCACCATGTGACAAATACACACTGCTTTGTCAAGGAGACGATTCTTGAAGGCAACTATGATTTTCATTCTCTGCTTTCGTCATGGAAATCGATTACAACATATACGTTTAAGCATTTTTATTGAAACGAAAGCAAGAAGAAAGATTCTGTGCTCGGTAGTTTTACTTTAGGGTCGCTCCTGGCCACAATTGCCTTGAGAACAACAAGAGCTCTTCCCTGGCCCATTGATTCGATCGCGGCAAGCCTTTACATCGTTGTTACATCTGTTACATTCGGCACCCTCGAACCCAGTCCAACTCCAAGCTGTACATTGGTTTTGCTTGTAACAGGCATCATGATAGTCACAGCACTTGCCATGTGAGCCACAGCTGTCGATGAGAACAAAGCCAAGAAGTGAGTCACAACCATATTTGTCGCGCAATTCCGCTACAGATTTAATAGCAGAACAATGCGAATAGGCAATAAACAATATCAGTAGAAGTGCAGGTAGGACGTTCATCGTTGTTGCTCGACGAAGAAAATGATGACATCAACCAGTGAAATTTCCGATGCGAAAAATGTTTCGATTCCTAATCTTCACATATGCATCTCTTATATATACATCTTTTATCTCTGCAAAACTCACTGCAGATAAAAAAAGCTCTTCAGCAACATATGATTTTCACTATCTATTGATTTTTAATACTTAGGATATCGTGAATTTGCATTCACATTCACACGAGTCAATATTATTTTTGCCCATACAATGATGCTGATAACTGCCTCACAGAGTAGATTGAAAGTGGCTTTTTACTTCCGCTCTTGATCGTTTTTAGGTCAATCTTTGTCTAATCTTTTGATCACAAATCAACAATTCATGACAACCCGAGTGTATTAAGAAGTTATGTACATATTGGTTTAGGTGTGGGGTGTATCTGTGTCTCTGCGGATCGCCTCTCACACTTTACGCATACCAGTTGGACGAGGGCATATAAATTCAAAAACTGATCGATCTATCTCTTAACAAAAAGATAACTTCGATCGACTTGTGTCAACTTTTTTCCCAACAACTGACTAAGTCGAAAATTAAATAATATATATATATTTGAATGTGGTAGAATTAAAATAATCAAAATAAATGCAGTTTAACGCAGGCGACGGGTTTCGTGATGTTTTATTTAATACTAAAAACACTCATCAGGGCTCTGCATTCACACGTATTAAGCAGAAAAACCAAAAATTCAAATTAGTAAAATTTCAGTAAAGAATAGATGTTAGGGTCTGATATCTTTATCTATATGTTGGAGGTCAACACTCTCTTGTTTGCTTGTTTCCTCTCGTTCTTCCCCCTTTTGTTTATTGTTATGAAGTAGTTATGTTTTTACGTAAACAAAGATATCTCAGGGAACTCAAGACGTAACAATAGGATAAAAAAGATAAATGAAAGTAGCATGATGAGGGATAACAGATTATAATGGAAAATTCTTTTAGATTTGATAAATAGCAATGATTTTTCGTCATATCAAATGTTGAAGTTGTTCATTTGTTCGATAAATTTAGGGAATTTTTCTTCTAGATGACCATTTTGTGTGATGAATACAATTTACTTGGTGGAGTTGTTCAAAAAATCATTTTTTTCAAGTCTTATTAGATATTATTTGCTTAGTGATAACAGAGCGCTCTTCGAAATCTGGTATTAGTCATCTATGGAGTATAATGGATTTGCGATCATTTTAATCCGTTTAGATTGTATTAATATGGGTTTACGATTATTATAGCCTACTTAGATTACAAGTAATGTACCACTTCCATGAGCATCAATGAATTGAATCCTGAAAGCAGAGAATACAGATTATAAAATCATACTGTCAAAGACAAAATTGTGCCCAAGATCGGGGAATTTTTTTAATGTGCATGTGAGTGTATATGTGCTTCAGAAAAAATAACTCCAATTATTCAAACTACGCATTTCGACTATGGTTTGATGTAGTCATCATCAGGCATCTTCGGAACTAAAAGACTACATGAATATTGTAACGATTTATAAGATAAGAGATACTACTTCCAACGGAACTGTCTGATCGTCTTTTATTCATATCATCGATCGCAAAGAAAATATTCAAGACACTGGCTTTTTACACAATTGGAGCGAAGAACACCAAGAGGGAAAGAATACAAGAGAAAAGCAAACGTTGGGTGTGGGTGTTGACTAAAATAGGAGTGATTCCCATATCCATATCGAAAATCTGACACGTACACTAAAAAAGTTATCAGTAATCTATTCCGTCTACTGAAAGCACGGTCTTACGCCAAAACGAGTAGATCGCGTTCGTTCGTTCGTCCAAGAGGAAAGCAGATGCATGAACTCAACTAACCTCCAGCAATATCTGTACGGATAGGTTTTTCCAGAGGTTTTCGGAATCAGGAAAATCGAATCCGACGTCAGAATTTCAAAAAATTTTAACCCTTCATTTTTTTAAGAGAGAGACTTTTTTGAAAAAAAAATAGTTTCTTATAAGGATTGACCGAAGGTAATCAGGGTCGGGGAACACGATGGCGTTGTTGTTTTTTTCAAATTTTGTAGTTCAAGCAAGTTTATAGTGCATTAGGAACTAGTTAGATTGTCCGATTTTCGTGATAGGAATTCTTTGCAGGGAAATATTTTTAGGATACCATTCGATGATGTTTATAGTGTTAGATGTATCGTATGGTTATGTGAGATCTTATTACGAATAAGCTATAGGCATCTTGCGATGGAATTGATTCTCAATTTGGCAAAGACCAGCCGCTCACCTGTACTAAGACGTTGAAGGCTTTTTTCAAAGTCTTCAGTTTATTCTGAATATGTCAACTTTTATTGTAATAATAATAATAATAATAATAACATCTCCCAGAGGCTTATCGCCCGTTGGGGCCGGCGCTAAAGGGTCCACAAGCAGCCAGGTTCTATCGTGTTTTTCTCTTTTACAGACGACGGTATCTGCACCCCATTCGTCCAACGCTTCCCCCGTTAATGATTATGGGTTGGCGATCATCATAGGATCACGTGGCCGTGACATCTATGTTGAAGTTATTGTTTTGACTCTGCATACTGACTAATGATATAATCGATACGCTATCGGATGAGTCATCCGGAACAATTAGCCGTTAGTAACTTGTTCAGGGTTATTCCATGGTTGGTGATACTGTGGTTTGAACACAGTACCTTGTGAATATGTGTCGAATAACATATCCACTCAACCATGGCGGCTAACTTTTATTGTAACACGAATAATTTATTCAAACTTAACTTCTAGAATTGTAGATTAGAACATCTACGAACGGACGCGAACTGGATAAGTACTCGGGAATCTTGTCTTATTCTTCTCTAAATTATGAGAAATTTATCGCATATGTAAAGGAAACTGGATTAAATTAGTCGCACAACTGTTGTTTTCTGGTTTTTTGAAAATTCTCTTTGTTTTCATCTAATAATTATAGAATGAGACGAAGCTTTCAATCAATCATGCCGTGTTTAAAAGGATCACGTTCACCGCATATCTGAGACAAAACTAGTGGGGGCGACTAGTCGTGAGTGGCTCCCCAGAGGGATGCCGACGAACGACTAGCCGCTCAGTTAGAAATCTGTTGTGATTATACGACTACAGACCTTGTAGACTTATAGAATAGTTACATGTTGTCTCGATCAGAAACGTTGAAACAATTTTCGAAAATGGTAAATATCTTCAAGTTCTTCCGAAGAGAGGTCATGAAATAATTGCTCAACTGGTGTGAAATATTTGAAATTTATATTTGTCGTGATTATCTTAATAAGTTTAGTTTTTTTCTGATTGCGAGTGGATTTGATTCAAAAGATGTAAATCTTAGATTCATCTATCTGTGAACGTACACCCAGGAATGAATATATGCATTCTAGACGGCAAACTCACCGAAACAAAATGACCCCACATGAGATTGAGCAAAAATGAGGACAAATCTAATCGAAATCGAGTTAGAAAAAGTCAATTTAATTTAATCTCTGATCTACTCGTGCAGATTCATGTTAACTATCTAGTTCATAGATCAGTTTGAGTTGTAACTTTACTAAAATGGAGCATTTCGGTCATAACTCTTCTGAATGGGTCTTTTTCTTCACTCCGTGAGCAAGCTGATCAAAAGTTTTCGAAGCATAGGTTGAGCTGTAGCAGATCGAGTGCTCTTAACTTCACCATTGCCATATAGTATTAGTAAGTACTACTTAAATGCTGTTTTGCTGGTGATACTTCCTGCCAAGTTTTCTATTAATGCTCGGTCATCAATTGTGTTTTCCATGAAAATCATTTCGAAGCTACAAAATGTGAAGTCTCTCGGCTAGATCGTTTTAGATAGCTACGTTCTACATGACTACATTCTTTCAGTAGAGGGTTAACGACGCTAACGTCGCGTTAACTTGTATATTATCACACTTCTATAGCATACATTGTATAAGTTAAAAATTGAGTATCTCCCTCGTGATAAACAGAGACAGCTAATATATTAGATTTGGCAGTTTCTCGGTGAGAGTGTACACATTTTACACTAATACCCAGATCAAACATTTCGGTCATCGGATCTCATAGGATACTTAAGGGAATATGCTGGAAAGTCACTATATTCTGCAGGAAAACACGGGACATCGCTGGGACATGAAAGCAGTATTCCGATCAAAAATACGGCCGGACTTTACTGGAGAATCCCTGCCAAGTTCCGGTGCTTTCCGGCAGGAATTAATCGGAATACTACTTCCACAAAATCAACGAAACTACCCGGAACCGGCCGCTTCCAGGCCGGACTGTTTGACCTGGGTATGTTCAATTTCTATTACAAACAAAACAAATCCTTTCAGTGTTAGTTTAATTAAACATGCTACAGTGGCAAACAATAGCAGCTCAGATCTTAGGACGAGATTTTGTCACTAATCAAACAAAATGTCTAAGGGCAAGTACGAGCGGTTTTTCTTTTCGTCTGTTAATCTAGGTTTTTTGCTTTTTTCTTTCATTTGTTCTATTTCCAGGAATGACACCAACCAGAACTCGAATACTGATACTTCATTCATGGAACTTGGTAAGTGATCAAGAATTGCAAATTCGAATTGCATTTCGAGCACTATTCTTTATTAGATGGACTTATCCAGAGCAACTGGACTGAAGTCGTCGAATAATTCGAGAAGATGGATTTACTTGAAAAACTTTTGCGTGGTATTTATAGTTATGATTTTGAACAACCGACTGCTCTTCAACAACGTGCTACCAAACTTTGCATTTTGCGTTAGTATCTCTATCAAGTTATTGTTTCTTTCATTAATATTTATAATTAGTAGCAATTACTTTCATTATTATCATATAGGTCATGATGTCATCATCAAAGCAAAGGCGGGTGCATACAAAAGAGTAGCATTTGCTATTTCAATATTGCAACAAATCGATGTTGAAATTAAGTATTGTTAAGCTTTAATATTAGCATCCACTCGAGAATTGACCCAACAAGTATATTTGCTCGGATCAATAGTGTTTCGAATTGCAAACAATTGTTTTTCTTTTTTTTCTTATATGTACAGATTCAAGAAGTAGTTTTAGCCCTGGGCAAGTATATGAGTGTGACGGGTGTGACACATCATGTTTGTATTGGTGGCACATATGTTGGTGTCAATATGAAACGTCTTGAGGCAGGAGTTCAAATTTTTGTCGGTACACCAGGACGAGTTTACGATATAATTTTTCTCATGTGATTCTAAAGAACAAATCCATGATGTGATTGAAATCATGCCACAAAATACCCAGATAATTTTTCTATCAGCTACTTTCCCGAGTAACGCACTCGAAGTAACAACAAAATATATGAAGGATCCAATTAAAATTGTTGTCACCGAAAAAGAATTAACACTCGAAGGCGTTCGTCAATTGTATGTTACAGTCTCACGTGAGGAAGTAAGACGAATAAAAGAAAAATTAACATCATGTAAGGGTTGATTTGTTTCGTTTAGCTGTAATTTAGGAATCGAAATTCGATGAACTTGTTGACTTATACGAAATGATAGCCGTGCAATGTATTATATTTTGTAACACACGTCGAAAAATCGATTGGCTAACAGAAAAGATGCGCTCACGAAATCTCGTTGTATCATCCAGGGTAAGATAGTCGTTGGTATTTTGTTTACCTTTTTTGGTTCCTACATTAAACATAATTAGAGTGAACAAATGCTGATCAACAACTCTATTGGTGCTTTGTTTTTCATTCTAGCATGGCGATAAGGACCAAATAGAACGTGATGATACCATGAAAGAATTCAGAATAGGTTCTACTCAGGTTTTAATTACGACTGTTTTAAGTGCACGTATTACTGATGTACAAAAAGTTAGTGTTGTTATTAATTATGACTTCCCAAACAATCGTGAGGATTATATTGACCGGTAAGATTGAAAATCGTTGAGTTACATTTTTTTATTTTCTTTTTGCTACGTTTTAAGTGTTGGCCGAAAATGTGTCACGGTTAATTTTGTTACAGATGAGGATCGAGTAATGTTACGCTATATAACATGCGGTACAAAAGTCTTTGCAATAATGTCAAACGGTGTTAGACCATGTTGAAGACTTCTAATTCAGCTGAGTGTTTTCTTGTCGGAAAGAGCCGTATCTGAACTTCAAATTTTGTACCAAACATATTTTTCTAGGACGAAACTGGAAATGAGGAAAAGCCAAAAACTAAGCGCATGAAAAACGTTCTTGCACTTCACCATCCAGCAGTATCATTTTCTATTTGTATTGGATTCGTTTAAAGTGAAAAGGAGAATGAATAAATCACGACCAATGATGAATTGTGTAGCATAAAGGATCCTCTTTTCAATGGTGTATTGAAAGTTAAATTTAGTTTCAGTTTTTGTACTGAAATATTGTTTTTTCGAGACAGACTGACAAATTTGGTCGTTCTCACAATGTGACCATTTTGAAACTGCAAAAGATATTTGTTAAGTTATTTTTACTGTCAAGTTTCGAAGGTCAGATATATGTGTCGCAGAAATAAAGTGAAAAAATAGAGTTTATACATGGCTCCTGGTAGATATTCTTGGAAATTGATAGTTTTTTTCAATGAGTGTTTTTTTTACAAAAATTTCGTTTTTCAATTCTTTTTATGAACAACTCAAGAATAAATCTAAAAATCTTCCACAAGCTGGCATCGATAGAGTTTTTGAAACTCTACATTGTGATGTATGTTTTGTTAAAATTCTACTCATGTAATCTAAGATATTTTTTCGGAAATATCGACTTTTCCAGGTTGGAGGAACTTTCTTCATGCGTTTAGTTTTTGACTTTTTCTCATTTCCAGATTCGTCCTAGAAAGATGGGTTTGGTACAAAATTTAAAGTTCAGACACTGCTCTTTCGACAAGAAAAAAACTCAGCTGAATTAGAAGTCTCCAACATGGTCTAATAGCGTTTGGTATTATTGCAACAACTTTTGCACCGCATGTTAGAACAATTTTACAACACACAAATAGGAGTGCAGGTGTGAACAACATAGGGAGGAAACTCCTCCACGTCCTCAAGAATTATTTTATTGCAATCTTTCGCGTTCAATGTAATGTTTTAGTGATACTTAATGAATATTACTATTCTCGATTGTTTATTCTAGCATAATCGTATGTTTCTTGATTTTTTTACAAAAATTCTATTTATCAGATCAGCAACTATAAAAATATTCTAACATTAACTGGAGCGAGGAAAATATTTTCGATTTTTAAAACCAATTCTATATTTAGCACTGGGTTTGGTTACACTTGAATTCGATTCTAATGAATTCGGTATAGTTTCACCCCATCCACTATCCAAATTGATATTTGAATCATAAACGACAAATTCGTTCTCGACTTCTACTGGTGAAAAATCATTTCTCGTCAAAGATTGAAGAATATAATTATTTGTAACATATGCATTTTTTCGGCCAGTATGAAACAATCTCATTGTAGCAATATAATACCTTTCATAGGTTGATTTCGTTTCAAATGCATTAAATGCTAAACAAAGATTTTGTTGTATACATAATGCGTTTAATCTACCTAATTGTGATTTTGAACTAACATATATTTTATAACGAAATTCAAAATAATTTGATTTTTGACTCCAAAATAATTTATCAACATTTTCCTCTGGTACACCCTTATGTGATGCTGAAGATTTAATTTTCAATCTAATAATATTCAAGTCTTTAAATTGTAAATCAGCGAATATTTTCATTTGTTCAACTATTTCAGGAAATGTTCCAACATGAGATGATGATGTCATTAACTGTTGTGGATTATTACCATTTTGCAGATGAATAAATATCGGTTTTAATTTATTTATTTTACAGACATTTAACAACTTTTCCATCTCACGATGATCAACAGTAATATGAACTTTAAATGCATCATCAATAGTATTGGTTTTTATAAGTTCATTTAGTTTTGTTTTATATTCTTTGCCTTTCGTTTTAATATAATCAACAACAAAATCAATATCTTTATTATTTTCTATGTAGATATTTTTCATCTCGAATAAAACATAGGATGCACGTTTAAACTCATATATTGATTTTGTTCGAATTAATTGTTCACCAATATCTAAATATCTTACACCATGAAATAAATATTTCAGTACTCGATCTTCATCAAGCGTTGTCGTGGGAATAGCATCACATACAAACTGATCGATTGTCAGATTAGTCTTTGATCGTTGTTGATAGAAATATGAACCATTTTGCTCATTATCAATTATATATTTAAAACTTTCATTATTTTCATAAAATGCTACTTGTTTGATTCGTAATGGATTATAATATTTTGATAAATAAATTGTTTTATAATCAATGTTATTTCTTAAAATAAATTCACTGGGATAAAATAGACATTCAACAGCTAACATATAGTTTTTTTCTAATAATAATTCAAAATTTTGACACGTATGAATAGTTACATCATACTTATTTATTCGATGCAATTTAAATGAATGAAAATAATCAAAATCTTCCTTGAATCTTAAACGTTTACCTTCTATATTCATTATAATAAGAAAATCACGATCAGATTTTTCATGATTCGTCCCGTAAACCCATGAACCATAATTAAAAATATTCGTTATTTGATTATCATCCAATTTCAGTTCCTTTATAATAGACGATACGATTCCTTCCATGGATATTGTGGCTATAATGAAAACCACTTTCTCCTAATATATATATATATATCATATCAGCCATAATGATGCAACGATGGCAACTATAAATATATATAGATGACGTGTTGTCATAAATATGACATCATTGTTATGCCAATTCTACATTTAGGTGCGATGACAAACTCCGCTAACAAGCGTTTTACATTGAAAATGAATATATTTGCATACAGCGCATTTAAAGAGAATTTCTTTTGTTCGTGCATAAAACATCCAATCGACTGCTGACACACGTTTTTGTTGAAATTTGCTTTTTTTGTTGTTGCAGAGAGTATATATTCATATCCTCAATATTTCGAATACCTGTATGTTACAAAATGCTTGTAATATTTATGAAAGCTGAGCTACACGTATATAATAGAAATAATTTCTACATGAAGCACTATAATAGCTACTCGAACAATTGGATTTCGTAGAGCTCGTGATTTAGTGGCCTGCTTTGTTAAGCTCATTTCATACAAGTTTCGCCCGTAAGATCTGCTGTAATACTAAGTTATTACACTGTCAACAAAACTATTAAAGTATTTCTACAACGATCACTCATTCCTCAATAATCTATTCCGATACAAAATATATTAAATCAATGTTTTGAATGTCGAGTTCAAACTATAATCCAATGTCGACCAAGCCAAAAAGAGACAATAATGGCTGATATGAACGTAAAAATACCCGACGTTACCATTAAATAGTAGCTATAGTGGTTCGGAATGTGAACTGAAAAACTTGTATAAGCAGCAACGATGCAGACACCAGCGAGTGTAAAAAGAATAATCGCTGATAGTTTAATCCCACTTGAAAAACTTGTTATTAATCGTGTAGCAAAAAGTATCGTAGAGATAATAGCTAGTAGAAGGAAAAATATTGCCATGAAAGATAATACTATTGTGGTAAGATGTACTTTTCCATAGTCTTTTATTAAATGTCTTCCAAGCCAACCTGGTGCAGCGACACTAATGATAACAAATAAAAGTGCTAGACAACCCAACACTACTGCCCATAACCAAAGTCGATAATCTGAACTTGTACTACCACTTCGAATAATCGTAGTACTTTTAACGACTCGTGTTCGAGGCATCTTGATATATCGTTTGAATGTCTAAAAAAGACTCAAATCTACTATAAGACTTTCTTGGATCATAACCCTGCCCAGGAGGATCATCCTGCCGTCTGAAAGGCCATCGGAAACGGCCTGAAACGGCTATAAAACGACATAAAACGGCATTAATTTCCACCCTATTTCGCCGTAATCCGTCAGCTCGTTTTACGGGCCGTTTTTTTTGCTAGTAAACGGCCATCGCTTTTAACACTATTCTCTTCGTTTTCCGAGCTGACGGGAAACGGCGCCGTTTTTTAACGTTTTACATCGTTTTTATGCCGTTTCAGGCCGTTTTCTTTCACCTGGGTATGAGCGAAGATGCCTTGGGCATGTTACCTTTATAACAAAAACTCGAGTTTCTTATCATGTCTATTTGCTTTTTCTAATAGTGACTGTGTCGAACAGCACGTGAATCAGCCTTTTATTTATCATCAAGTCAGTATTCATGAAATGTGGGATGTGAGTGTGGATGTACAAAAGAAAAAAGTATTGTGATAAAGAGCAACACCAACAATCTTTCTGTTTTTCTCTAAAGAAATAATAAAAAATCTGTTGTAACTTTTATCGAATAGCTTATGCTTGTTGTCCATATATATATATATATACAAAAACATTTTATTAATTTAGATCATTCAGTATCAACCTGAAAGTAAAGTAATATCTGCTTATCTTGGTAAACATTAAAAATAAAACCAGAAAAATCAAAAGAACTTCGCAAAGAATGCTGAAATAGAACAATGTTTGTAATAATCAATCGAAATGTTTCGGTAGCAAAGGATGATTTTGAATCAAACGATAATGAGGCGGTTCGCCTATGTTAAGCGTTTTACAAGCTAAATTTCTATCATAAAATCGATCGGAAAGATCAATATCTTGTTCGATGTTGTAATCAGCATTCTTTTTTTTCCATTCAACAAGACACTGTTGTACATATTCACACAAGATGGTTGCATCGATGCTATATTTTTCGTGTAAAAAATTTGCCATAGGTACAATATGCTTCATATATATGGTATGATGCAAATAAAGTGTGATTAATTTCTTATCATCATCTACAAGATTCCTCAATAATTTCGGATTGATATCGTTGGCTAAGGGCACGTGAATACCACGCAATTCCAATTTTTCCAAGTGTAGTTTTTCACTTTCAGCATCTCGTTGTAAAATACCAGCGAAAGTTTTTCGTTTGAAATCAAATAGATAAATCACATTTTGCGTATGGGAATCCGGTATCCAACCTAATCTAATCAGATCCAATTGCGTATGGATCATTGCTCGAGATATTTCTTTGAATAGATCCATGCCGTTGAAACCAAATTCAATCATACTTTCCATCAAAGTTTTACCAGGTGTCAATATATTTCGAGTTGTTAATGAGCAAGCGGTGATTGGAGTGAACTCGCTTGGTATTCCTTTTTGTGCGGAATTACTAATTGCATCCTGTAGTCCATCTCGAATCAAGAATGTGGTTCGATCGTCATTATTTGCCTGTGACATATATTGAGTTAGTAGCACCCACAACTTTTCAGGTAGTAATTGTTTCTGAGCTAATTGTGAAACAATATTACTACTGTGCATTATATCACGCGCTAGGATCCAATCAATTGTTCGTATTTCGGATGTAATTTGAGCTGGAAAACTTGTTTTTATCTGATAATCACTCAGTATTGGTACAAGTGAACGTTTCGATAGGAGAGTAAATGTTTCCAAACAATTATCGGTTGTCGGCGATAATTGACCTTCATTGATAATCCTATGAGCATAGGGATGCATTGGAATAATACCAGTTTTGATAAAAGCTAAAGAACTCTCTAATCGTTCCGGGATCTTTCCAATCGAGCGAATTTTCGTTGGGTCATATTGCACCAGCAGTAATTTCGATGTACCATTCAGGAATGCAACGGGTATTGGGTGATATTAAATGATGCTCTCATCTTTACCAAACATCACATTACTTAGCGGATTTCCTGTTGAACCATCAACATTACCACAAGTATCGGAGAGTATAAATGCTTCGCGTTGTGGTAAACGACTGAATAGATTTGCTAATCCAGCATACTGTCGAATTTCTTCAAATTCAAATTTTGTCTCTAATATTCTCTCAAGTACTTCCAGTAAGACAGGACGCTGAGTTTTACATTTTTCATAAATTCTTTCCAAGTAGACTGTCGATAATACATTATGCTCCAGCAGAGTTAGTTGTTGTTTATTGAAGCCCATAATTACAAGATCACTGATATTTTCCAAACACTGCTTGTTTATAAGAATTGATTTTGGCTCAGTAATGAAAATCTGACTAGTAAAAGCATTCCATTTTGCCTTTGCTCGAATTTCGATTGGAGGTTGTTTTTCATTCTTCAAATATGGTGCCAGAGCTATTAAATAATCTACTTCGAGTTGAACTGAAATTGCTAATTCATTTATCAAGCCAGCAATAAACGGAGTCACTGCAATTTGAAATGCAATCTGTTCAGCTTCACTCAGCATAGATGATAATTTATTTTCTAGAATTAAACTAAAATTAAACGCTTAGAAGTTATGCATGGAGAATTCTGTATTAAAAAGGTTATATTAAAAACAACAAAATACGCGTGTTTATATAAATATTACCTTTGACCACCCGAATACTTGTCGTACGATAATCATGGAATTGCTAGAATCAATTTATGATTTGAAATAAGGCGATAATGAGGAGGAGTTCCAATTTTTAAAGTTTTGCAAGCCAAATTCCTTTCGTAGTATCGACCAGTAAGATCAATCTTATGTTGTATATTTGCATTTATGTTCTTTGCTATCCATGATGTCAAGCTATTGTGTGTAATTGTTTGAATATCGGTCACCGATATATGATACTTCTTGTTTAAGAGTCGTGCCAACGGTTCAATATGCTTCGTATAAATCGTATGATGAAAATAAAGTGTAGAAATAATGATTCGCTGTGTTGATTGATGTTCAGATTCTGTCGGTGGTACCGAAGGAAATATGAGCGATGCCAGCTTTCCTCCGCTAATTATTTTATTTTTTTCACATTCTGAATCTTTCAGGAGAAGACCTACAAAACACTTTCGATTCATATCTAATAAATAGGCTATATTTTGTGTGTGAGCATCAGGTACCCAACGAATAGCTATGAAATGTAGTTGAGACCCAATGATGGCATTTGAAATATCTCTAAACAAGATTAATGGATCGAAGCCAAATTCAACTAAGCTTTCGAATAATGTTTTATCAGGCGTGATAATATTTCTAGTAGTGAGAGCACATGCTATAATAGGCGTGAGATGTTCAGGTACACCTAAAACATTTCCGTTACAATATGCATCTCTGAGACCACCACGAATATAAAATGTTGTATTATCATCGTCCTTAACTTGACTGGCGAATAGCGTTGGTAATACCCAGACATTGTCTGGAAGTTTTTCGAGAGTTGCCAATTTTGAAACGATTCGAGCACATTCAATGGTATCAAGAGCTGTTTTCCAATCAATAACACGATTTTCTGATGTAATTTGTGCAGGAAAACTTGTTTTGATTTGAAAGTCACCATCGAATGGAATGAAACTACGTTTCGATAGTAAAACGAATGCATCGATCGAATCCTGAACAGCCGATTGTTTACCAGATATATCGACAGCATATTTGTTCATCGGGATTTGATGTTTGTCTGTATAAAATTTAAATATATTCAAAAGACGCTCTGGAATTGAACCTGCTTCGAGCATAGTGGCATTGGGATGAGAGACAAGTTGAAGTTGAGAAATTCCACTTTGAAAAGCGACTGAAATTGGATGATGTTGTACTGCGCCAGATTTTCGACCAAACATAACATTTTTTATTGGATTTCCAGTTGATCCATCAACATTGCCACATGCTTCAGTAAGAATAAGTGCCTCACGTGCTGGAATGCTTGCTAATAACATGGCGTATGCTCTTGGTTGTGTCCGATCGAAATTCGACGGAAATGAAGAGCCGAGCAAATTCGCAAGAGATTTCAATATTTTCGGTTCTGATGTTCGGCATTGTTCATAAATCGTTTCGAGATAGTCCGTTGCTTCTATGTTTTGATTCAATATCGAACACTGCTCTTCGTTGAATCCCAATAGAAATAAATCAGTCATCTGTTTAACAGGAGTTTCATCGATCATAATAGTGTCCCATTCGAAGTTTTCTACTTCATTTGAGAATAGATTCCTTTCACACTTGGCAGTGATCGTATGTTGCACTTTGGAATCATGAGCATCTGCAATAGTGGCTATGATCGTATTTTCATTTGACCATTTTATGTGAACAGCTTTTTCATTTATAAGAGCTTCAAGTAAATTTGAAACAGTTTTTCGTAGACCGATTGACATTTTTCTATAATAAAAAATTAATTTATCCTAGAATTACTTCGAGTATAGCACTTATTAAAATTGTTCTGCAGCACTGCGGGGCATACTTTTTTTCGTCGTTAAGCAGAAAAAATTATTTCGAGGCTAACATGGAGGCGTAACAGAACGACATGCTAGCACATTAGAAATATAATTTATACTCTGATGAGAATATATGAGTGACATGTAAAGAAAAAAGTACTTTTTTTCTATATATATATAGAGGCGCATCCATCTTGAGAGAACGATTAAAAATAATGACTAACTGTCAGCATGAGTCATATTTTTTCATCGTTTTTGTCAGGCACTGTGAAGCCTACTAATATGTTTAAAAAAGACCTATATTTGAAGTTTTATTTTATATTTAATATGCATTTTCAAGACAATGATTACAATGATCTATCTCATTTTAAATAGAGACATAAGAAAAGTATTACAATGAGTTGAGAATTTAGCATTCTGTGCTATCGTCATATTTTACTACAAGAGAAAAAAAGCATTAATGTATATATGTTGAGGTAGAGAAACAGAAACAGAAAAAGTAGTCACTAACAAGTACATTTAGTATACTATGTAACACGTTCGCTAGATGTCGATCATAACAAAGAAACAGAAAAGAGTGAGACGTAAAAGAATATTAATGTATTGAAATAGGTAAACTATCAACGAACATACTATATATATTGACCTTGAATGAATAGAGTAGCAGTCATAGTGGTGTTTTTTAGCCGAACATGTAGTCAAATAATAATTCATTGAAATGTAGAAAATAGATGAGAATAGAGAAGAACTACAGTGATGAATCATCTATTTTTGTTTTAAGTAAGACTAAATATATACGTATTCGTTCGATGTCAATTAATAAATTATCAATGAAAGATCCTTTCAAATTATTCATGAAAAACAAAAGAAATCGCATTTCTGGTAGTCCAATACAGCTTGTAGATTCACAAAAATGTTACTGTTTATAAGACACCAAAATAGAGAATGATTGCTACTTTGTTGGCACATTAATGGTTCTTTTTAAAATAACGGGTTAGAAAATATGCAAAATATAGTTTTTAAAAAAAATTGCATTTACCGACCGATTTTAATGAGTATCAAAGCTGAAACTGGAAGCTATATCGTCGTGGGTACTATATAATAATCTTTAAATTGAGAATTTGGATAAAGAATATTTTAGCCGTACTATTCTATTAGTTCGAATATCAGAGAAACATTAATGCGTAAGAATTTGCGTACGAGAACATAATCATTTATCAGCGATGATTATTATGAATTGGTAATTCTAATTAAATCTCACACGTATACTCCATTATACTAAAAAATATTCTATCGAAAATCTCATAAGTTTGAGTAGAAAGTTATAGTGTTTCCTACGATCTCATATAACTCTCACAGTAAGCACATTCGATATAAATCATTACTGCTTTTTACGCTTGAATGGAGCTGAACTGGTATCTCTAACAATGAAAAGAAGATTTCTAAAAAACTGTTAATTTTTATCCGACATTTCTTTATCAATATGAATCAAAATGATGCAATCAGCTTCTTTTCTACTATAATTGGTCATCATTATAATGAAACAACATCTTTTAGCTGTCATCCTCGTTCAGCATCTTTCCGATTTTTTTCTATTTGATCTACAGTACCGGTCGATGACGTTTTTTTTATTTCAACT
>CAJNYU010001548.1:82719-108361 GCA_905331475.1 Rotaria socialis | reverse complement strand
CGAAAATTCAGGAGAACACCTCGATATCAAGTTAACCACAATTATACTATTCGATAGGGCATATGAAATTCTACGAGGAACAAGAGTGTGCGTGTTGGAACATTACCTCAAAAGAATACGGGCAGGTTTCACTCAAATGCGATGCTAACTTCACCAACGTGTGAAAAGCACAATTTTTTCTATGAAGAGTAACAATCTTATATTCCTTCAATACGTATCGTGTTTCAAATCAGAAATCAATACAATCAATTCCAAGAAGAGAAAATTGAATAGATTTTAATGAAAGAAAAATCCTATTAGTACCCAGGACAATCATTCCGATCGTCTGAACGAGTATCATAAAAGGTCTGAAACGACTAACGTGCGGTGCAAAAGTAATTGCCGAAATCTTCAATCAGAGTTCTCAGTCTATGAACATCATACAGAGCCAATCTTTTTTTTATCGAATAGAGCGTCATCTAGAGACTTGAATGATATGTGATTTGTAAATTTACTATCATTTTATACTCGATGACACGTAAAGAAAGAGAAGCACTAGCGAAACGTGTTTGCAATTTCTACGAAGATGCAGCAAGTAGAAGCGTAAAAACAACTGTTAGTTTCTTCAAAAAGCAAAACATACCAGAGAGAACTATTCGATATATATTAAAGAAGTATCTGGTATATGGAACAACTCATTTTTTACCAAGAAATGGTCGTCCACATAAACTATCAGACAAAAAAGTGGATGCTATAGTGAAAAGTATCAACAATAAAACAGGTGTCAGTCAATGTGAAATCGCGAGACATTACAAAGTTCATCATTCAACAATATGTCGTACGTTAAAAAGAAGAACATCAGTAATTATCAGAAAACGTAAAAAGGCGCCAAAGATGAACAATTATGATCAAGAAAAAAGGGCTCAAGTTAATTGTGGTAAATTGTACAGACTGATTTTGAATGGTTGTGACATCATAATGGATGACGAAAAATATTTTGGTTTAAGTGGTGATAATGTGCAATATAATCAACGTTACTATACAACTAATCCATTGACAACTCCAACTGATGTGAAATACAAAAAGAAGAAGAAATACTCACCGAAACTTTTGGTTTGGATGGCAATATCATCAAAGGGTGTGCCTAATATTTATGTGCATAAAAGCGTACAAGCGATAGGCGAAAAAATTTATTTAAATGAATGTATCAATAAAAGGTTGTTACCGTTTATTGAAAAACATCATAAGAATGATAATTATGTCTTTTGGCCCGATAAAGCAAGTGCACACTATGCTACTTCTGTACTCAATCGTTTGAAAGAAAAAAATGTACCAATTGTACATAAATTGGATAATCCACCAAATGTTCCACAAGCACGTCCAATTGAAACAGTTTGGAGTCTTTTGGAACAGAAAGTATATGAACACAATTGGCAAGCAAAACGTATCGATTCATTAGCTCGTCGAATACGAAAAAAATCTAAAGAACTCGAACAAAATACGTTGCAAACTATGATCGGACATGTTCGAAAGAAGTTACGCTCTATGTGGCGAAATGGTTTATATTCCATTTTTTGATATTGTTCATTGTACACCAAAAGATGCTTTTTCTAATGAAAATGAAATTATATTTCTATGATGTTCCTAGACTGAGAATTCTGATTGAAGATTTCGGCAATTACTTTTGCACTGCACGTTATAAAACGGTATAATAAGGCATTAATTTTCACCTTATTTCACCGTAATCCGTCAGTTCGTTTTACGGACCGTTTTCTTGGACATGGACAGTCGTCAGAGATAGCAGAAAAAAAGAGACGGCGACAACAAAAAAAAACGAAAGAAAGAAAAAAAAGATTAGAGAAAAGCCACAATCCAGAACATTGCATACCTTGTAGTTTTCGTAAATAGTCAATTATATCATAAAATATTCATCCATGTTGACTCCTTTTTCACTAAGAAAGTTATATTACTAAATATTTAGAAAAAAGACGATCACTTGACGCAGTAGAAACGCAATTGCAAATTAAATAGGTATTGATTCTAAAAAAAACAAGTAAAAAGCTTTTAAAAAATGAGCTACTAGGTAAAGCGAGCGTTTATAGTCGATCTTAACCATGCTCACTTGAAAAGATATATCTAGTTACTCATTCGTTTACATCTTAATTGGTAAAAAATCTGTGTAATCAGATAAATAAATTACTGTAACCCTAACCGTATAATGCATTGACACATTATTTTGTGATCGAGTTATATGAAAAAACACCTAATGGACCCTTATTTTTCTTCAAATGAGATGCATAGAGGGGCATATTAAAATGTATTTAGTTCAAAATTGAATGTCGACATTGAAAACAATTTTCTGAAAATCACTAGTTTTAATCAGACTTCGTACTGTGGATCATTGCAAAAAATCTTATCGCGACGAATTCTCTTTCAATTTCATCAAATTAAAGATTGTTAGCTACTTGCGTTCTCTATCTATTGAGTTTTATCATCAAATAGCTTTCGAAATAAAACCTTTTGCAGATACAAAATAGTTTTATAATTTATAAAAACTAAATCTTTTTCTGACGGTGGCGTGAAAACATGAAAGTGCTTTTTTGCATTTATATTCGAAGTCGAATTAGAGCCGTAAACAGCAGTGTGTGAGCAGTAGTAGGGCAGTTGAGTTGAGTTCAAAACAAGTCAAGTTAGAAGAAAGTTGTGCTTTGTAATACGTACGATTGTATTCGGTTGTATTGAAAGACAACACACAGAACTCATTTTAGAGAAGAATAAACTTATTGTGTGGAATTGCTGTTAATATTATACACACAGTGACTAATATATATAGCTGATCAAGGAGGAACAAACTGATTTCGTGTGATTTCAGAGATTGAAATCAGTTTGTTCCCCTTTGATATTGTGCGTAACCTTCATTCTGATCTTATCATTTTTCTAGCGAACATCGAGGAGCCTCTGTACCGAACCACGTCCATGTATCACATACGTAAACTGGGAATATATGAAATTCTTGCAAATAAAGTAGCAGCATTACCTATACAAAATTAACGGCCACATGAATTCAGATGAAATGAACTAGCTTTGTAACAGCCAGAATTCAATATGAAAAATCTGAAAGATGATCGATCTTGTCTATACATGTACGTCACAAAATTCGCCATCTCTCACCAGAACCCTGTTCTCTAGAATATCTCTCTTTCGTTTCAGAAGTTCTGTAACCGATACTGTTTATGTTTGTTGAGTTTTCAAGGGTTCTTATGCATCTTTATTGATTACAGCAGATCTTGATCAGCTTCAGAGCTCTTTTACTTTTTGCAAAATAGCTTAATGAGAACTACACTGAGAAAGTTTAATGCTCACATTAATTCGATGGCATTTTTTTAAAATATCAAAGTCTCAACCTTTGAAACTTTTCTATTAAAAGAACACGAAGTAGCACCAGTCATAATGAAAAAAACATAAATAGCTGTATTCCATACTCAGCGACTAAAATGAGTATTTTCGTCAAGGAAAGGCAACGAAAGTATTTTTTATAGACAGTACCCCGTTGAACTATCATAAAAGTTAATTTTAATATATGAATGAAAAATGTGATAGCTTTTGTCTGTTTCAAGATTTTACTACAATTTTTGATACTTTGTGAATCCCTGAAATTCTCTAAGAACATATTTTGAATGAACACTATCACCATTTTAAGAATCTCATCGATTTACTTGTTATCACAGATTATCATAATATTGATATGTACCGATCAATCGTAATTCGTTCTGATTCAGCTTTTTGGATCCCGACAGATCCCGTGATCCGCTTTTCCCCCTTGGTTCGATGACGAATCGGGACTAACTTGAATAAAGTCGATAAAATCAAATTGAATGTGCTTTATATTATGTGAATAAACGACATATGTTAGTAACTTTGACGTAGACGAGAACAGACAAAAAAACGGAGCTAATACTAAACACCGTTAAAAAGATTCCATAAATACTTAAGTGTTAAAGACACGATTTAGATCATACTGTTCGGAAATGTTTCTTAATATTCTTACAGTTCATGAGAAATGAAAATCGTGACAAGAAAAACATGTTTTTGCTCTGCTTATCAGATTTTATAACGGATAAGGATTATGAATGTTTCTGGCAAAAATCTCTGATTTCGTTTAAAAATCAAAATTGAACAGAACACGAAAATTTTGCATTGATTATATACATGTGCATGAGATCTGTCATGAATAATTAATCATGACTCTGTTATTTTATCATCCAACTCGATTCTAATAGGGGATTAGGCAGGCAGCGTGGCCGAGCGGTCTAAGGCGCCGGTTTAAGGCACCGGTCCGAAAGGGCGTGAGTTCGAATCTCACCGCTGTCACTGTTTTTTTCCATATCTGTGGATCTGCGAATTAAGAAAATCGGTATTTGACTATATTTGGAAAGGTTTTTGTTTATTTTCTCAATTGTCATTACATTTAATGCTACTATGAATTTATTCAAAGGTAAAAAGAGTAAGACAAAAATTCAAAGCTGTTAGTATTTCAAGCTAAGCCACAGTTGTTGTTCCGTATAGCCAGATAAATAATTGTTCTTGGATTAAGATAGAGTTTGTAGTGCTTTGCTGATTTTTACAACTCTATCGAATAATGTATAAATCGACAATTAAATTGGCATGTCAAGTTCGAGTTGACAGTTCTTGCATTTCTATTCGATAGAAACAAGGTTTTATTGGTAGGATAGAATATTTTGAAATCAATGAAAGCACCGTTCAAATACATGTGCTTGCTAGAGTTACTTTATAGAAATATCAGCATTGACCCGATAATATCTCAGACAAAACTGAGATCGGCCATTAGTTCCCTCATGGGTAAAAGTCAATGTGAATTATTTTCAAAAACTGAATCATTCAGAAAATTGTTGGGGAATTGAGAAAGAATACCCATTTCTCAGTCTCTGAATACTTCTCGCTTTCTATTTTGAATATCAAGAAATCATAGTAGAGAATGTGTTAGATAAAAAGTAATATGTAATCTAAATTAAAATTTACAAAACGAAATTCTAAATCAATGTTTAGATAATATTTGAGAAAAACTAAAAGTGCCATTAGTTTCTCCAAAATCAGCGACAGATATTGATAAACAAATAGACGACAGAACAAATTTCAAGCTCCCTCATTGTGCTAGAAAGGGTGAATCCATAACAAAAACTTTCAGATAACTAATGGAAGAAACATTTCCAAACACAAAATGGTGTTAAATTATACAGCAGGAATCTTTTCTATCCAGAACAAAATCAAGCAAATTGTTTTATCAGTCTATCAATCATAGACTGAATAAGCGAGCACAATCAATAGAAATCCATACTGTCATCGTAAAAATGATCCAGCAAATATAATAATTTCATTTAACTTAGTTGGATCATTTTTTTTTCAAATTGCTGCTTTTCCCTTTCTATTTATGTCTAGCAGAATTGGTTCGGCAGAAAATTTTTTTCTACATAATGACTACTTTCTGCTGTAGGTTTTGGTTGAGTACAAGTTCAAACAAAATCACCTTGCTTTTCACTCCTACCGGATGTTTTCAATCAAAAGGTAACAAAAGACTTGCTTTTTTCATGACGTTTAACCAATTGTTCGGTTGAAGATCTCATTGAAACATTGTATTTGAATAGAAATCCTATTTTCGATAATGACTCCGACATATCATAGATGCAAACTTTGAATTTTTCAAAAACAAACACACGCCAGTTCAGTTACTTGGAGTTTCCTTAACTTATAAATACCAAGAATGAAATTTTTACTATAGTTTCATCAACAGAATCTGTATGTATCCTAGCGAAATAACGATCTATGTTTTAGGTTTGATTTTGAGTACCCATAAAATTTGATTTGATCTATATAAAGTCTAACAATCTAATATATATGCAATCATAAAATCAATTTTGATTTACAATAGAACATATTGCATAGAAAAAGATTAGGCACAAATCCATACTGGCATGCATAATACACAAGAAAAAACTCAATAAAATTTTCCAATATGAAATATATACGCATTCAAATAAAGTATATCGTAGAATGACTTCAGGATTTCACTGGTGATACATAAAAATATTAAATGGGCTAAATATCATGCAAAAAATAATATTTTTCGTCGCCGTTTCGTTGGAAATACCCATTACGAGTAAAAAGCAAGATACTGCTTTTGAACTCGCAGCTATACTGCAAAAAAAAAGGGTTTATGAAAGTGCAACGTGACACATACCCATTTTCCTGTCTTTAAAATATCTGAAAAACCATTTTTCCAAATCATAAACCTAAAAACTGTTTATTATTCTGCGGATTTTTTTTACAGTGTACTCAAACAACACCCACAGTAGAATTTAGCTATCATGTAGAACACATTTCTTTCTATTGAATCAGCAAGAATAAAAAACAGTGAACAAGTGGGAACTTGAAAAAAGCACGTAAAATGGATTTAGAAAAATCAAGGACTCTATCTATGGATTGGCATCTGTCGAAAAATAAATCATTCTACATGAAGGCTTACGCGTTGCCAAACGTAAAACTAAAGACTTATTAGCAGAGATCAAACGACTAGAGTGAAACAGAAAAATGAAGAAATGAACGTACAGAATAGGCGAACTTGCATGATGGGAGGAGATAACATTGAACAATAATTACTGTATAATACGATATGATGAATGATATGACGTAAAGGCTATCCTAGTGAAATTAATCCTTAAGAGAGTACTCAAAAAGTACTCACGCTTGAAAATGCCACGAGTGTTCGTGGGTTCTGAGTACTAGGTATATTTTTTTCATTATTATTTCACTATATTCATTGTATTGTATTAAACATTTTCCATTGAGCTATAAGCATTCATAATGAAATTTTGAGAAATGATGATGTTAATTTATATTTTTATAGTTTATAAAAAAAAGTGCAGACAACGACCTCTTACTTTTAGGAAAAAAAACTATTGAATAGATAAACACATGTCTAACCACAAGTGAGTGTTTAATTAGTCTCGAAGTTGAGGCATGAGATAATAAATAAACTTATATTGAACGTCATTACGAAAAATAAATAAAATAACATTAGCAATTCTTCACTCATCTTCTTTGGTAATAAGTACAAAAATCAATAAAAGAATTAATTTAGTGTTTTTCGAATACAAATATGCTTACACTATATTGAAATCTAATTTATTTATATCAAGCGTGGCTGTTGATCAATCTTTTCATCTATTTTTGTATCAATAAAACTATTCGTTCACGAATTTGAAAGAATATTTCATCTCTAGCGTAGGAATTCAATTTGAACGAATAATTTTTTGTTTAACTACATCTACATATTTTATTTTACTAGAAAAAAGAACGACTAAAAATGAAAAGTCATTTTTTTGCTTGTTAAACAGCCATTTATTAAAGCGATGAAGGTGGCTCATTCGTTAAAAACGAAGAATCAAAGAGGTGAGTCGTCAGAATAGTTATTGCCAACTTTTCATTTAATTTCGTCATTTTGCTTAGGTATAAAACTGTATTTTATTTTATAGATAACAGCATACTCGTGTTTTATTGCATATTCTGCTAGAAATGAGGATAGGCACTGTGCCGATATTGATGGCACGCTTCGATAATTCTCCTTTCTCCTCCTTCTGTTCTCTGTCCTGTCTCTCGCCTATACATACGTGTGCTATACATGAAGTTGTTACACTCTGGATATGTGAAGAAGCAAATAAACATCATTGTCTAGAGTGACTGTAAGCTACGCCACCCCTATCCAGCTTGTCTTAATACATCAATTAGCAAGGGCCATATTTATCGTTACAGGTACCACCTTTAGGAGATCAAAATGCATTTTTCGATAATCGTTTATGTGATCTAAAAACAAAATGCGAAGGGAACAATATTCTCATGTGTAAATATAGAAATTTTTAAATGCATAAAAATATTTACACAGCAACAAACTTTTAGCACATGTTTAATACTTAAGATAAACTTTATATTGTTCAATAATAACTAAAAAGTAATTTATACGTTTCCGAATGTAGATCGAAACGGCTTAAATTTTGAAATCAAGCACTTATAATATTCATATCAATATAATGATTCATAACTAATTAAGAATATTTCGCTTTGTTTCAACTTCCAGACATCAATCACATAAAAAAGAATGTTAAAAGTTCAAAAAACGATTTCATGACTATTTCGACGTAGATAGTCTTACTCGAGTGTTCAGATAATGATACTAATTAATTATTTCAAATAATTGATGTGCGGAACGGAAATTCTATATCGGATATTTGTGTATGTTTTAAATAACAGGATGAGTTGTTTGAGATGAACACGTCATCACTCTTTGAGAAATGTGTTTTTTAATAATATTATCAGGTGATCATTTCTGATAGGTGTTTCAGATCATAACTTGTAGCTACTTTTGTAAAGAGTTACAGTTAATGATCTGAAAGCACTATTTGAAAAGGATATTTTACTGAAAACGGCATTGTATCATTTGAAAATATAACAGCTGTTTTTCAAAACACATTCATTTTATTGGATTAGAGTTTTTGTTTTACAAATGACTTAATCAGAATTAATGAATATTATGGTTCGATAAAAATTCGAAAATTTAAAGGTCTATGAGATGACATGAGCTAATATCGACTGTCTTGTTTGAAATATACAGAATATTTATTGAGTTCTGATAAATATAATAGGATAATCTTCTCAACATTTGAAAATATTAGAGAATCTGTCGAAGAGTGCGCTTAAATCTGGTCCTTTTTCAAGACACTGTAAGAATTCTGAAAGAGTAGAACTATTTACCTTTGTCCATGATAAAAAATAAACATTTGTTTTTCATCGAAAGAAAATCAGTATTCTGAGAAAGCCCGTATAATGAATAGAGTTTAAAAAACACTTCTCACTTGCTTAATTGCGTGGATAAATATGATTCTTCTATAAGAAAATAACTGAATATAATAACTCTATTTTTTCAGCAAGAAGATATACTTCATGATGATTATGACGATTAAATATAGATAATAAGTGGTGGTAGATATTAGCGAAAAAAAACGATATAGTATTTTCAATTTATGTGATACTGAACTTTTTTTCGGTATCATTGACTTATTGATTGCTGTATTCGTTTTGCATATTTTTGTTTTTTAACGAATTAGTTGCATAGATAGTTTTCTACATTTTGAAGTTATGTTGCATTCTTCAGTGACATTCTTTCTGTAACTTTCCAATTGTTATCTTCTTGGTTTCTAACGAAATAGTTCTTCTAAATAAGTCAAATAAATACAGAATTATAATGACTATGATACAACACTGAACACTCGTGTAATTTTTGCAAAAGATCTATGTCAATGCTTTTGAGTGTGTTGTTAGAATATGAACTAACGTATTATATAGTTATAAAGTAGAGCAAAGAAAAAGAATGTAGATATTTATTTATATAAGTAAAGACTCAATTATGGTTTGATGAACATGTGAACTAGTTATTTTTCAAGAAAACGGACAGAAAAAATACATGAAAGGAGTTGCATAAGTGAACTATATCAGAAAATTTGATTGAGAGGATGAAAAAAGAATAATTATATTTAAGAAAAAGCCACACATAGAAGAAGATCGATGTTAGATGTAAAGGTACAGGCTTCAGACAATCATCTGAATATCTGCATAAAATTTGAACTATAGAAATCTTTTTCAAAACACTGCAAAACGGTTTTGCATAAAGATCGAAAAATTTTCATTTATGTTTTTATTTTAACATTTTCTGCTATAGAATTCAGCCTGTAAGTAAATGCTTGCATTCGGATATTTTTCCGGAAAAAAGAATGTGTGCACATTCGGGAGATTCTCATATGCGATGATAGAGCCGTATTGTTTGAAAAAGACGTGATTTTCGGTATTTTATCGGAAGTATAGTAGAATTATTTTAAAGAATATGCAGTATGTTTATCCCAAAAATAAAATGATCTTTCTACTATCTATTTGTCTCATTCAATCGTCAAATAGATCAAAGTATTTATGTTACTGTTCGATGATTTAGTTGATTCAACTTTGTCAATCGTAAAGTGCCGTCCTGCTCGAATCAATACTTCATCTTCGTGTGGATATGTAGATAAATTAGCGACTGCTCGTGCAGCATCAGAAGCTGTATCTCGAATATCAATGATAAACAAGACTGTAGATCGAGGAAACGATTCTGCTATTTGCTGTTGTCGACTTGTCGACGTTAATCCAAGCCATGAACGGACACTTCCTATGGCTTGTTTATATTCATTCACCATAGCAGGTGTGAGCTCAGCGCTGCGATAGACACGACCCGTATAGCACAGATTTTGTAATTCAGGGGCGAAATTAAATTGAAAGAGTAAATAACACAGAGGACCAAGAGTATCAATCTTAGACAAATTATTATCACGTAGAGTGGTATTAAGAACACGATATACAAAACCTTCCATGGTGTAGAGACGTATGCATGCTTGGCAAATATTTTCGAATGATTCCTTGGTAACAGGCATAAAATGATCAACAATCCATTGAGCTTGTTTTTCAAGACCTATTTCTCTACCTTCTTGTCGAATTCCTTCAAGCGCTTGGCGCATGATATCACCGTATGGAAGTGACTCAAGATTAGGACATCTAAAAAAAGATACATTGTACAAGTTGCAAACATTATGATTATCTCAACAAACTTCATCTGCCATTCGAAAACGAACTGTGATCCATTCCAGTTAGCGGCACCCAACGGCGAATTTGCGTTTGTATTCTGCTCCATTTTCGGTGCTGAACAAAAACGATCATTTCTTTGTCTACGATTTCTGAAAGCTTCGGCGTCGTCACAATCGGGTGATAATCGTCTGATTTCTGCTGCTTTTTCATTTTTCTTCTTATTAGCATTATTAATGTGTAAGCCTTGTTTTAAATCAACTACTACATTGTCTTCTAGCTCTACACGGTTTCCATATCTATTGTATACATCTTCGATAATTGCAGTTTCAATATCGGAATAATTTTGCCATTCATTGCTCGGAGACTGTCTCCATTGCCACATTGCTATCGTAAAAATCACAGTTGGTTTTTCTTTTATTTCTACAAAATATGAGAAAAAATTAAAGTCAATCAGAGTTTATCTAGCACATAGAGTAAATGTGTTGACTTTAGTCCTAATGAAAACAATCTGAAAAAATTTGAATGTTACTTATCATTTGTATTGTGACCCAGTGATATAGTTATTTTGGTCAAGATCCATCCGACTTACGAAAATGGGAGAAAGATGAATCTGAGAACTTGAGTAAATTTAGATTTTGATCCTCAAAAAATGCAATTAGAATGGAAATTGGCGTTTCAGCACTCTTCTGAACTTGAAACATACGAAATGACAACTCACTGTTCTCCAGCATGTAAGTGTTGTTTTGACCAAAATAATAAACATGTTGGCCAAGTCTCACTCTTCACACAATATAAAAGAATCAAATGTACGAGTTACTTGGAATAAATTTAAGTGCTGTGTAAAAAAATAGAACACATTCTGAGTAGTTCATATGGTAAATGCATTTCTCTCTATTGGACTGCAACAGAGCTGTTGCATTTTTATTTTGTTACTAACCGACGTGAAACTACGCTTTTACGCTTTTATTTCTTTTTCTTTTATCCATTAATTTTTACATATTTTATTTTATTCCCTTATTTTCTCCGTTCATAAAATAATGTTCCTCGTGTTCTCCCGTTGTTTACAGAGTTGACAAAGATGCAATGTCAAATGTTTGTAGAAAAAGAAAAGAAATATTTTTATTATGAGCCCATATTGTGCGTCCATTTCGATTACCCTGAATTTAAAAAACATTTATCATATTTGAGGGTGTGGGCGCTAAATTCCTTAATTGAATGTCATCGAAACAAAAAATGGAATAGTTTAAACATTAAATTGAAATGGCATAATTTATCTTTTTTGGACTTATAGTTGGCTATGTATAAGAAATAGCTTTAGTTCTCAAAATGAAGAGCCATCTAAAATTTAGCTATTGGCTCACAGATTTTCTTTTAATCCGGTTTATAATGAACTCATACCATCCGCGGTAGTATAGTGGTTAGTATCCCCGCCTGTCACGCGGGAAACCGGGGTTCGATTCCCCGCCGCGGAGTTCTATTTTTTGTTTTACTCATGAATTTTAAAACATATTTACTTTTCGATGTGAAATATTTATATTAAACTTAATGAGATGTTACTCGACTGATGTACAGCAGCGTGGCGCAGTGGAAGCGTGCTGGGCTCATAACTCAGAGGTCGGTAGATCGAAACTACTCGCTGCTACCTATAAATTTTTTTTTCTGTTCTTGATGAAATAACTTATGCCAGGCAATTTAATTGCAACATTCATTTTTTTAATATCGAAGTTATGCTCAAATTTTTCGGTAGATTTAATGATTTCATAGAAATAGTATAACATGACTTATCCGGCGGAAGGATAAAAGTGTAGTTAAAAATAACTGAAAGCAATATAGTGGTATAAAATTCGAATAAATCTATAAAAAAATTCAGCATAAAACTCTCTGAGCGTTGTTTCACAAAGAAAACCTACGAGACATAGTAGGAAATGAGAGTTGGAAACGATAAAATCTTTCTTTGATTGTTAATGAAAAGAAGAGAACGACCATTTTTGTTTTCAATCCAAAACATGATCTTAACTGAGTACTAAAGCATATATCGAATCGAATTTCGAACATTTCTACGCAGATCATGACGTCTTATTTCCAGAAAGCATTGTTGTTGAGTTTCACATATTTATCCAGCATGAATTGTAGCAACAGTTTTCTCTGACGCAGCAACGATCCACTTTTACATTATAAGATAATTTGTATATATTCCGAAACTGAGTTCAGAAGTAACGTAAGTGTTTAAAACGAGTTATATTATCGATTGTATGAAAAACAACTGATTTTCTAAGAGGGAATTAAGCATTGGGAACAAGTCTTGCTTTATTGAATTGATTTTGTTATTATTAAAAAATATAATATCTAGACTGTACGAAGTTAGCAAACATGCTTGTCATCTCTCTGCTCAACGTGTTATTTTTATGAATTTGTCAATCTATAACGTTTTTTATCTATGAAACTTAAGATTCTTGTCTGAACGATTTTTCGTGAAATTCCTATTCTAATGAGGGTGATTTCCATTTTACCTCTTTATTTCTGCACAGGTACATTAAGATAAGAACATGTCTGATGTTTGTTCACTGAATATCTTTGTTTGCAGGAAGCACTACTGCTTGGTACGGTTATATAGATACATGCTTTTTTTATTGGTTTCATTTTGAAAATTATTGAATCAAATGAAACATGGAAAAGTTTTTATTATTGGCGTTAGATCGTGCAAGAGTCTTATTTTCAACATTCTTCGTTGAATTCGAAAGATTAAAATTGTTTTGATTTAAGAGTCTTAATGATGCCATTACAACTCATTTGTTATTTTTTTCATAAGGTATTATGACAATGAGCTCATTTTTATCAAAATATTTCTTACTTAACAAAATTTTAACATTTTAGATAGCTTTATATGAATTAAAATAACAGTAATGGCCACGTGAACGATGATACAGTAATAGAATTTAGTCAGTACTGTCATTTCTTTTTTTAGTGATAATTGTCTTTCGAGCGGAAAAAATATCTTTTTCAAAAGATAAAGAAATCATTATCATGGACAAGAGAAATAGGAGGATTCGAACGAAAATCAACCGAACCGAACTGTCTATCAATATCTTTGTTGATACTGTATCTAAAAGCTATCGAGAACTCTAATTAAAAACTTAGGTATATTACGGAAGACAGTCAACTTTCTGTTACTTTTATATGCCGCGGTAAAATATTTATAACTTACCAACTGTATTAAATAAATACTATTCTATACTTTTATGATGAATTTTATTTTCGAATAAATTTTACGCATTTATTTAAAAAATCAATTCATACTACATTATTTCTTATTCGGAGCATGATTTTATTTTCATCTGAATCTTCATGAAAAACAGCAAAAGCTAATATTTGTCCTTTAATACTATTTATATTTTGATGATGTTGTCATGCGATAAGATAAGACTTTTAAGTAACTAATAAACTTGCGCGTACCTGTATAAAAAGTAAGTAAAACGAAACCATTGATTACACGTGAATTATAGAGGAGCAGTTTAGTTTCATTCGATTACAAAAGGAACTAAGGAAAAAAGAATGGCAAATGCGTTCGCCTGTCAAAATGTACAAATTCAAGAGACGATCGGCCATTGTAAAGTTCATTCAAGAATAGATTTACGAAAGCAACCAATAACAGATTCAGATGCAGAGATCATTATTAAAGAAGCGATCATCAAAAAACAATGTTCTATGCTGTGGTTAGTGAGTAATCATATAACATCACAAGGTATTTCAAATTTGGCTGCAGCTTTACGCAATTGTACTGCACTAGAAGGACTATCTCTTTGTGATAATGCTGTTAATGATGCTGATGTATTTCATATAACAAGTGCATTATCCGATCACAATACGAAACTGAGAAGACTTGCGCTTACCTCAAATAATATCACAGATGAAGGTGTGCAACATCTTGCAGAACTACTCAAAGTGAATTGTTCATTAACTGAACTGTGGTTAGGCTCCAATAAAATTACTGATCGTGGAGTACAAATGTTGACTGATACACTTGTTCATTATAACAAAACTCTCTGTGTGCTTTCTCTCTCATGGAATAAGCTGGTGACTGATGCTAGTGTGGATTTTTTTATTGATCTGTTTGAAAATAATCAAACACTAAGAACATTTGTCTAACCAATTGTAATTTATCCGAGACCAGTAAATTAAAGCTACGAGAGGCAACAAAATTGCGAACAGAATTTTACCTCGATCTTTAATCTTACCAATTTTTTTATTGTTTTTCTATTAACACAGGGAAGAAAATCATTTTAATGATTTTAAGATAAGGATTTTTATTAATCTAAAAATAAAAATTCTATGCCAAATAATTATTCTCTATCAGCAAATCTTTTTAAATAGCAGCAGTTCACTAATCATTTTGACACTTCTAAAAAACACTTAAAAATCACCATGTATTTTATTCTTTCTCTCTCTCTGTAGATGTACATACTATATTGAATAATATAATCGGTATTTCACAGTTGTTCTAAAATTTTCGAAACAAATAGTAAATAACAACTTGATTAATAATCAAGCTGTAGCACACAAGCTTACAAATCGACTCTGATACTAAAACTTTCTTTGACAACATTACTACTAGCAAAGAATGACGAATATTTAAAACAAGTGAAAATCAAGAGAACACCACCAGGACCTAAGAAATCATCAGTTAAAGTGTCAATAGATCAACATAAAAAAATACATTTCATAAAAGTCACTGAATGGTGCTACATGCACATAAAGAAAATTTTACAATGGCAACTTTCGATATTTTAAGGAAAATGCACATTTTACATCACCAATCACAGACTTTGATACCAGCTTAGAAGGACTAATAGAATGCAAATGAAATGTTGCAACAACCTTACCAAAAATCTACATCCAACTAAATGTTCGGCGATGAAAATTATAAGAGCAGCATGTCGAATAAAAGTAATATTGATAGTGAACAATCAACATCATCATCATCATCAACTGCACTACTGAGACCTCCAATAAATGAATTGAATATTTTCTTGAGCAATTCATTCGTTTCGCCATCAATACTTGGTAATGAAACATAGGCATAACAAATTGAGCCAGTAATCATTAAACGAAAGAAAAAGCTAACATCGCAGAATATGGCAAAACTAAGAAATCAAAAATTTGTTAAAAATTAACTCCATCTAGAGATATGTCTTGTAATTTTAGTTACTTTCAAAACTTTGATTGACTCCTGCGGAAAACTTTTGGGCTATTGGATTGTTTTTTCTAATTTGTAGCCTCTACTTTTAAGCTATGATTTCTCTATTAACATCTCTTCTCGAGTTTCTCTCTAGTATAGTAATCTGAATTTTTTTATATTTAAATTCCAAATATTTGTATAAGTGGTCAAATTTTATTTCGATTTAATATTTTTTATCTCGTGCTCAATCGTTGTTCGTATGCAACAGTAGGGATCCATTGGTTTTCGCACTATTGCTTTTCTCTTTCTGTATAATCTGGATTTCATGATATACTCATGTTCATTGATATTTAGTGATGAAAACAAGTGACATAAAGTGAATGAAAATGATATTTACAACATTTTGACAACTTCTTCGCTTATTGCGGCAGGCTCTGTTTTTTACATTAATATAAAGAGCAAAAACATCATAATCAACACCCACTACTGAATAAATGGGAAGATACAGTACTTATAAACATTTTCCAGGTATTTTTATATTCCTGAAATACTTGTAAATACTTGTAACTAACAGAAATATAATTGCTTTGCCTCCCTAGGGTCCATAGGATATAAATTGAATTTAGGTACTTGATTGATGAGATGAATTTCTCTGCATTTGTACAAGATCTTGTCTTTAAAATTTACGAGGAGCTTCAATAGTACTTTGCGAAAAGAATTTCCGCCAACCAGCGTATAAATATAGAATGGCACCGCATTCGCTAAGAAATGAAGTAGTTGTGCAATGTTATAGAGCAAAGAGCCAATAGCAACTTGTAATTCAGACAATTGCATATCAGCCATTACTGATGAGTACACCTTATCCATCCCTAATGGGATAGATAATATACAAAGAATAATAATCTGTACGAGAAGCATAGTTGCTAAGTTATGATCTTTTCTTTTCAACCGGTTTGTTGGATTGAAATTCACTATCACTCCCACTGGTGGTACTCTTGATACATCGGTAGGAATTGTTCGATTTCGCGATTGACGGACATTCTGAATAGTCAACAAACCAAATACAAGCATGGGAATCAGGGGAAGAATAGGCAGAAACGTAAATAACAGATCTGTAACATATCGACATGCTACTGTTGCATCATAGCATTTCTGTGGAGAATCTTTTTGAAATGGCTCCTGACAATAGATAACATGCGAAAACAAAACTAATAACTATAGCTCGTCGGGCATTTTTGATAGAGCTCATTTGTCGACGTTGTATTTTGACACTTGATAAAAGCCATCGATCAATTGTAGCAAAAAGAACGTACATAAATCGCTACTGGTGTTGCAGTATTGACAGAGATGCCACGAAGTTTGCAAAAAAATTATTTTTAGCTGTTAGATCAGCTTCCCACCTGCCAATATACGAGAAGTGAGACCTGAAATGATAACGAATAAACTCACGACGGATGCGAATAGAAAGAGTTGAGCACATGGACTTGAACGAAACGATGATTGAGATAAAACTAATATGTTGAAAGCATTTCCAATAGTTCCGAAAAGGAAAATGAAAATTGAACCATAGCGAATGATTTGAAATGTAGTATCATCTAGTGTAGCAACTAAAGTCGCATCAGATCGTGACGACATTGTAGTGTTTGAGTAATTCATGCTTAGTTTAATCTGAAAAGTACGGATAGAAAAAATATAATTTCTAGTGTTCAAATGCAGCATTAGATGAATTAGACGAAACGATTATTCATTAATATAATTTACTTTTGAAGGATAAATTTCGTCAAACAGATTTGCAACAGTTCTGAGCTTTTATAGCATATTTATGAATAGCAACAGACTGATCTCTTTTTGACAGTATCTGTGAACCATTTATGATGGCTGCTTTAGTTACCACGTATGTTCCATTGGTAGTGCTCATAGATACATATATGTCAAACGGAAAACTTGAATTCAATTGAAAATTGAAAATTTCAATTTTCAACTTTTAAACCAATTGCATTCTGAAGAATCGTGACCCACACATATGATCGCTGTTAGCTTGAAAGTTGAAAGTTGAAAATTTTAATTTCAATTGAATTCAAGTTTCAAGTTTGACACTACTGCGCTTTCAATACTGTCGAAAGCTATCATGCAACTATAGATACGATACCTGATCGGAATTTCGGACAGAATATTGTTTACATTTCGGTTACAGCAATTCTGATGATGATAAAGTCATAAAATTATGTCATTAGTTCTTCTTCGGAACCGTGACTGTTATATGGAACTTTGAGTGCTCTTGGTACATCAAATATAAATGATACCGTGTTCTATCAATAGGTGAGCGAATCCAAATCGTCACAAAAGTCAATCGGAAATTAATAGCCTGGCGCATGCACATGATTATCTGTTAGCGATATAATAGCATCCAAAGGCCACAACAAATGTTTTCCTTCAAATATGAAGAAAAAAATGCACACTCGAAAAGCAAACTCATCACAATGATGAAATTGACTCAACCATATTCAATTAATTCGATTAGAACTTTCTTAATACATCGGAGAAATCACTGCATCGAGCTATTAGCGAATTCTACGCCAAACCGTAGCCCGTACTCATTTATTCAAACCACCATCATCCATAGCATAAGGATCGAGCCGCCATGTAACACTGAGAGCACCCTGAAGTTAAAATTGAACAGATAGTCCGTCCATTGCTAACTACATGCCTTGAGTACTCTACATTTTGTCAAACAATTTATATGAAATTTTTCCGATATGCGCGCAGTACAAATAAATTAGAGCAAACATCTACAGAAGGTATACCCAAGATTGTCAAAATTTTCACCAACTCAAATCCGAACCCTTCGTTTATAGCGCTAACAAAATGTTGTTTCCCATCTGATTCAATACCATTCCATCTTAGATTCACTGAGCTGAGTGTCTAGATGCAAAAATATAAGCGTAAACTAGGTGCAGTAAAACATGGTGTCTACCGTGTTGTTGCTAAGAGCAGTGGCGAGTTGCTGTGTCCGTTTTTCTCCGACAACATTCAAAGACAGGTCTAGTATAAGAGTAAACGAACATTCCTTTATCAGGGTACAGAGCAAGAGAAAACCTTACCCTGCACATCTCTATTTAGAATTGCTCTGCTAATTAGAAACTAGATCAATTAGATCACCATTTCTTCTTTTTCTCATTACAGACATAAGCAACCAAGTAGGACTACTATTACAGACCTTAGCAACTAGCCTCTACCGCCGGTAGAGAAACCAAAAATCAAGTAACTCCCCTTGCAGACATATGATATTATAATCATAGATTTTTTACTTGAGCTATTTTTTATTATCTTAGTAAATATATACAATATATATGTATATATATATATGAGTTCCACACTTTAGCCACTAAGGACCTATACTAACAAACGTTTTTTGAAAACAATTTTCTTCTTTTGTAGCTATGGATTTGGTTTTCTTGGAAATATTTCATCATTAATAGTCTTAATTTTTGACAGAAAATTTCGAAATAATTCAACTGGTATTTTATTTCTTTTAATGACTGTATCTAATAATAGTCATCTATGAACATTAACAACAGAATTTCTAAGTACTTTTTCAGTTAATATTTATCCAAATGAATTTATAGAATGTCGATTAAATTGTTTTGTACAAAATGTAAGCCGAACAGTGAGCACGTATTTAGTCATTAGTGTTACATTTGATCGTTTTATTCGATTTGAATTACTTGTCCGTTCAAAAATATTGGTTTTGCCCATCGAATAGCTACAGTCCTCTCACAGGTATTTGCTATACTGGCTCATATCCTTATACTTATTTTATCAATAATATTTACTTTCCAATTCGATTCATTTTTGTGTGCGCTGTACCAGTTCTGGTTTTTATATTGGTTAATAGTCGTATTATCTACAATATACAATGCTCACGAAGACGTGTTGCACCCGGTAATACAAGGATGTCTCAATTAGTGATACAATCAAATGCCATTTCATATTTATACAGTTACGCAAGTTTTTCCTAGATTAGTGGATTATGGTACGTATTTATTAACTCGAGCAATTTTATTAATATGGTCAAGTATTTAGTTTTTGGCATTGCATTTTATTTGTATCGCTTAACGTCACCATTCTTTCGCCAACGATTTACTGAAGTTATCAAGAGAATTTTTCATTGCTAAACAATGCATAGATCAAACATAGATATGGAAAATACAGGCGATTAAAAATATGAAATTATATTTAAGACTAAATTTGCTTTTATATCTATTCTATGTTGCACTCTAGAGTACATAATAATAATTAAAATATGAACTATTCTTTTTTCTTATTGTTTCAATGCAATAGATACTAAAGACATTCGTTTCTAATTAGTTTATTGGAGCATAATAGAATGCATGGAGAATCATATCGATTGATCTCATAATGTCCAAATTGAGACTTAATCGATAACTAAGATCCCGTATGTTTCTTCTTTTTGAAAGTCTCCAATAGCTTTTTTCTCTCTGTCTATTGCATGCGACTCAATCATTTTTCGATGGTAAAATAGTTGTCAGAAAAAAATATTTTTCTCATCCACTGAAAATATTACTTATTTATCTTCATAATATAGGTTCATCTATACTGTTAGGCAGCGATTGTCAATAGTTTACCAGTTTTTGAAAATTCGAATATTTTTTTATACCAGCAAATATTTATTTTTATGACGTCTAAAACCTATAGCTTGTGCATGTTAATTACCTATTTATGACTATGGCATCAAGAGAAATATAAGAATTCTTTTCTTATTTCATTTGTAAGAAGTTTAAATCAAGCCGTAAGTATTTTGTATTAGTGCGACAGTTATGATGGATGTTTTGGTTAAGAAATGAGTGTATGCTTAAATTTTCTCTTTTATAGGAAAGAGTTCTTGAAAAGTCAGACTTTCTCCCTCTTATCAAAAAAATACTCGGCATTCACTGAAAAATATTGACACCTGCTAAAATTTCTATAATATTTGTAGTGTCGATAAATCTTCTATTTTATTCACGGTTGATTGTTGTTATTTATATTGTTTCTGTAATAAATATGATGATGACAAACATACGAGCGTGATATGATCTGATTCGATAGTTTCAAAGTGTTAATCACGTAAAAGAGGCACTGCTATAGGTATTGCAGTAATAATAACTGATGTTCACACTGGCGAGTGATCAGATCGAGTGTGATTTCATAATAGCTATTGTAATGATATCTTTAAATGAATTCCAGTTTTTTTTATAAAACATGCCATAAAAACGTTTTGTTGAATACAATCCTTAGAGTTTAGTTCAGTATTTTTGTTCGATATAAAAGTTAATTTTTAACATATTGAATTCCGACCTGTGTTGATTTTGCAGCTATATGTTTGACTGTTAGAAAGAATCAGTTGCTATAATCACATATTCGACGCATTCGCTATCACAGTTCGGAAGTTTAATTTTGCTCTAAAAGAATAAAGAATCGTTCAACATACCATGAACTTAGAAATCTGATGTAATAATGACATTTTGATGTGTATTGAATATCGATCGCCCGATAAAAAAATCCTACGGCACTAGGAGGAGATGGCTATCATACTGAAATTCATTATATTTTTAATGACCCATCAAAAATAGATTATAGATCTAACTCTGATTCGATGTATATAAATTGACCAAAATGTCTTTTAATATAAGTACGACTTTTAGTTTACATAAGGATAGAATATCAGTCGAAATTAGAAAATAAAATAAGTATCATTATTGATATTTGAGGTTTCTCTAATATCACAAAAAAAAACACTACTCCAATTTTTAGATGTCAGAGAATAAATAGATTTGCCTAACAATAATAAATAGTTATGGGAAATAAAGTAGGATTGATTGAACGTGATACTATAGGATAACAGCTGATTGGAAAAATTCAAAATTTCTAAAGTTAATAGATCCTTAGGAGTAGAAAATGTACAAATAGTTTCCTCTAGGAAAATACAAGTATTAGTAAGACTGAAAATCGGAACACATTTTCTCAGCTACAATTAATCCGATAGAACTGAAAATATCCTTTTACATATACTAAACACGATTGGATGTTTCAATATTCTCTTTTTTTTTCTTTTCTAATAAAAAGATTAAAAATGAAGGCTTTCTTGTAAATCGAGTGTTTTTTTTGCAAAGCCTAACGAAATAAAAGCAGCTGCGCATCATAATTTGAAATAAGAAACGTGAAGATTCTATATATTTTCTACTCATTAAGAGTAGAATAACGCTTCGGTTTCATTGTATGCATCGTAGCTGTGAAACCGGGTGTACTTGCTGCTTTTATTTTTGCAACACAAAACATTTTTCTTTTTTAATTTTAGAGAAGTACTGTGTCCACTAGACATTTTTTCAGGGAACGTATCTCATTCTTCTCAACTTTTGGAAATTGCAGTCGTAGGATAGATGTTAAAATTTAATCAGTGGAAAATAAGTGCATAAGAAAAAAAATTGAAAATTTTTGATCGGAGAAATCACTTGAAACGTATAGAATATATATTTTCTAACAAGTTTTGTTTTCTCCTTTAAAACAATATACAGCTGCTTACGCATCGGTATAAATTAAACTGTATTACGAATAGGAGTCCGATTGAAAATATGTAAATTAAATTCTAATTATTAGAGGTCTTCACGTCAAACTACGAAGATGAAAACAATGTTATTGTTCGCTTTTCAAAAGTTGAAGCCAGATATCTTCATTCGAGATTCCTTTAAAAGAATATTTTTCAAATTGCCCGGTTTTGACAAAAGATGTTTTTCTCGAGTAAGTCTATGAGGATTTAGCTGAAGATAAGAGATCAAATTAAGATCTCAAATTCTATTTTCAGTTTCTCTACCACTTCAAGTGTAACATAGTTAGAATCAATTTCTAGAATTTAATTAAGGCACGTGAAGCTAGAATCTGATTATTTGAAAAAATTGCGTAGACCCACAGTGACTACTTTTAAGTAGACATAGGTGACAAAATGCTAAAACCGATTGATAAGAAAAACACAAACTGAATTTCAATGCTGTAGTTCGAAACGTTTCTCCATAAGCGGATTAAAAAGCGCCCTCAAATTATTTGTCATAGACTATTAACTAGAAAAACAAATCCAATTATTCCCAGAAAACAAAAGTACACGCTCATTTATTCAATGTGAGATTTCGACACACGTCGCAGCTCTTAGTTTTTCGCAGTGAGAATTTATGAAGATATATGCAAAAATGATATCATAAAATCAATAAAGCAAATTGTGTTTGCGAGTAAATACTTAATTCCATGGTAGTAGTCATAAATTACAAATTGGATAAATTTAATTGAAATCGATTTCTGTTGTCGTAGATCTCTTAAATTCTAGTTCACTTGAGAAGAAAGAGAACAGGGCATCCATCGCATAGTCTACACTGTTTTTTTTAATATCACTCACGGCTATAAATCAGTTCATTTAAATCATTGACATTTTTTATAACAGTTAATTGTAGACTCAATATTCAGTTTTCACCATGTTTATAACTGATTTTTGCAAACATTAACATTTACTTGCTGAAGTACCTATAAGTACTAAACAGTACAGTGTTTTATTGTTAACATGTCTGCTGATAATTGTTCTCGTATCCGATAAAATCTTACTTATCAGAGCATGTAAATATTTTTATCGACGAAGAAATAAGAACTTCGGGCTGTTGAAATCAGTAATATTTCATGTGTCAACACGAAATAACCTTCACAGTGTGTATGCGAAAGAAATACGGCAGAAAATTATATTTGATGTAGAATTACAATTACATTCATCAATATTGTTTTATTCCATGATTTAAATATACAAGGATATATTCTCTTATTTGTTTTCGATTCATTCATGGCTAAATAGATCTCACTTTCGAATATAAAATCATTCTTTTGATACTTTTTTCATGTTTGTTTTTCTGCTGAATTGGTCAAAACGTCTAGCTCAAGGAGTAATCTGTAATAGATGCAATATTTTTTTCTGCTCCTTTTTCTTGAAAAAGAATCGTAATATTATTTTAAAAAAGAGAGAAAGGAAGACAAAAATACAGCACGAAGTTAAAAAAATACGTATCAGAATAAAACACAAGTTACGCACTTCTCTCATGTGTTAATCATACGAAGAAGGAAAAAAGCTTTCAAGAAATAGGGGACGAACTGTCATTATTATATACAAGTGAAAAACTTCAGCTTCCACACAAACATTTAGATAAGAAATAGTTCATATTCGTCAGATGGTCAATGTCTAATAAAATATACTTATTAAGCATTACTCTTCTGCTCGTCGTGCATTTTGCACGGAGCCAATCGGACTCTAGCACTGATACAACACCCCAATCATCAGCCTACAGTAGTATGACATCCGAATTAACTACTAACCAAACACCGGTAGCTGGCTCGTCCACGGGTGAAACTGCAGTATCTCAAGCAGTTGCTAGTGCAACATCAACATTCCAACCAAGCAGTAATACAATGGCATCAGTAACATCGGTCGAGACTAGCGTATCTATACAACCGTCGCTCGTTAATACAAATGGTGTTACAACTGTATTATCATCAGCAGCCACTAATAGTATGGCGAGTTCTACTGTAAATTCCGTAGCATCTTCAACTCAAAGTAGTCCTTATTCTGCCGCATCGAATTCAAATACTATGGGTTCATCAGAAGGCACTGACTCGACAAGCAACTATTCGATAACATCATACGCGCCAGCAACTTCTGCTAGTGTGGTCTCTACAGCATCTCCAACTCCATTAGGTATTCATGAGTCAATCTTATTTTTATACATATCAATTAAAATATTCTTGTTGTATAGTGACTAATATTACTGCGACGTATTCTTATAATATTGTGAGTAACTCTAATCTAACAATTGGATTGGTTAACAATATTAATGTCACACAGAGTGTCCAAAATATGGTATGCCATATGAATACTAGATGATTTCATACTTCAATTTTTAAAATAGGTAATTACTTCATTCAATTTGTCAAATTTCAATATCACTGTCACTGTCACACGCGTTGAAATTCAACAAAGAGCGAGGTATAATTGCAAAACTGTTTAATGGAAAAACTCATGTTGATTATTTAATAGAGCTAGTTCGCAGGTTTATCAAATGCTTGTGGACATTTTGTTTACAAGTGCTAATAACGCATGCCAATCAAGTTGTATAAGACAAAGTGTACTATTACCGACGGTTAACATCTCGTTACCAGATAGTACTGGCCAGTTGGTACCTGCAGCTCCTAATGGACTACCAACAGAAGTCCCCAGTATGATTACTCAAGTATTTTTCGATTAGAAATAAATTTATTTTACATAGGTACAGAAACATCAACAACAACAACAACAACAACAGCAACTGTCACTCCTCAAAAGGGTAAGCCTTTTAAAAGAAAATGTTATTTACGGTGTAACTTAATCGAAATCCAACTCTGCTACTCTTGCGTATGATTATTGTAGATTGGTTTTTTTTTCGGTTTTTAGTATCTAGCGAGCGCATATATATTTTAACCTATCGTATGGCATAATAATGATATATAGCAAATAAAATTGAGACAAAAAAAACACATCAGACAGAAAAAAAATATTTTCTTAACACAGTATCTCTTACAGGATATCCATCTTTTTTGTCTGGCAATTACTTTTGAAAGTATGAGCACAAATAAGTTTTAACTCTTATCTGAGCAGACGTATTTGTATGACTTTTAAGAGTTCCTCTATCACAATTCATACGTACTTTTTCAGTATATACTGAATATCAGGGGGAGGGGGGGCGGGGC